>SEYY01018828.1:10000-18041 GCA_009176605.1 Armadillidium nasatum | reverse complement strand
TTGTTGATTTTAGGTTTATTCAATTACCTCGTGGAAAGGTTATGGAAATTTAACGAGCTCCTTAAAAAATGGCCTGTAGAAGCCAATGCCGAAATCATTACTTAGACTCTATATTAGCGTCTTGTCTCTTTTGGATTCGCCGTTTTTTAAGAGGCTAAAAGGAGGACATTTACTTTAATTATATTACTTCTAATAAGTATTTTTAAAATACTCTTAATGTGGCTTAAATATACAGGCGCTTTCTAAAGCTAACTCTTTTAAAAGTGCATTTCGAATGGCTTCCTGTATCTGGTTATAAAAGGTATAGTACTAATCTGTCTCTCTCTATCTCTCTCTCTCTCTTCTATCTCTCTCTTTCTCCTCTCTCTGTCTCTCCCTCTCTTTTTTTTTTTTTTTTTTTTTTTTTTTTTTTTTTTTTTTCTTTCTCTCTTTCTTCTCTCTTCTATATATATTATAAATTATATATATATATTATATTATATTATATATATATATATATAATATATTATATATTATTATATATATAATCATTTGGAAATTTTATAACAAGGAGAAAACAAACTTTCCTAAATACTATATCTTTGCTATTTATATAATAAGAGTAATGAAATTCCTTAAGTACTTAATATATATAATATATATATATATATATATATATATATATATAATAAATATATATATAATATATATTATATAAATATTATAGATATTTGCAAATTTCTAACCAATGTTTGTGTAATTTTCAATGGGCAGTTGAAAAATATGATAAATAAATCTTGACTTAATGAAAAGACAAAAACATTTTCTTATTCTCGAAATTCTTATCTTCCATTGCAGATTTTAAATATTATTTTATTGTGATAATTTGCTCTAATATTTCGTAATTCATAAATTTATTTAAATTATTATATATATTATATATATATATATATATATAATTATTATATATTTATATATATATATATATATTATATATATATATATATATAATATATTAGAGAGAGAGAGAGAGAGAGAGAGAGACTTAAAAAATACTAAGGTAAAAAGAATTTTTTGTCTTTAATTATATATTCCATATTCTGATGATTATTTTCACAATTAGTGACTAAAATTGGCTCCTAAAAATGATATACAAAAAAAAAATAAATAAAAAATAAAAAATAAAAAAAATAACAAAAAACCTAGTTGCGTGTTTATATCTATTTCTTAAGTATACTTATGATTAATTATCTTCCAATTTGCGGGTCTTAAAGGAAGTTCAGTGGTCTTAAATATAATTTAATTTTGAACAAATGGTTCAATTTGTCCTAAAGTCTAACCATCACAGATGGAAATTTTGTCCTCCGTTTTGAAGGCTTTTGAGATCGATGCCTTCGCGTGTTTGAAGTTATTCAACCTTTTTTTTTTTTTTTTTTTTTTTTTTTTTTTTTTTTTTTTTTTTTTTTTTTTTTTTTTTTTTTTTTGTATTTAAATTTTCCCCAATCTTGTGAAATTCCTTTGGTTGAATCCTGCTGAAAAAAAAACAATGTTTCGAATGATAGGAATGAAAAAAAACGTTATCTTTTTGTTAAAAGTTTGAGTGTTGTACAAAACCTTTTCGGGGATTAAAAAATTAGAAAATAGCTTCAGTGTTTGCGATACAAACGCTGGGGAACACGTATTTTATCGAATGATATCTGACGCATGATTCTAGTGAATATGAGTACGCTGAATACGAATTTCAACGGTTTGGCATTATCAGGTCCTGATTCTTGCCAACAGCCTATGGGTCATTTTCAAGAGTTTTCAAGATTAAGACAAAAAAAGTAAATCATGAGTTAAGAAATTTTTTCATGTTTCATAAATACAAACTGTTCAAACTACAGTGTAACTGCATTATAACGAAAGAAATGAAAAAAAAGTAAATTAAAAAATAATAATAATAATAATAATATTTTCACTGCAACATAAATTTTCTTTTATAAGGCTTTCTGGTGTTTTTCCTTGTTGATGGCAGGTCTCTTTTGAAGCACCAGCAGTAATCAGTTATCATGTGGGAATCCCAGCATCCTCGGTATCGTTCCTATAAAATTTTGTTATTTTGGTGGAATCTTTCCCCTTATTCGTCTCTTAAATCACCTATATTACTTGGAGATTGGTCAAGATACTATTTAAGAAATCCATTTTTACTCCCATATTGACACTTACTCTTTGTAGCCTCTTAAAAATTTTTATTTCCTTTTTTGTGATTGCTTCGTAGTTATCAGCCATTTATTGCCTAAAAAGTTTTCTTCCAAGTCCACGAATGAGAACCAGGTATTCATTGCATTCATTAGTGAGTCATAATAACATTAGGAAAATTGCTGTCTTTAATTAATGTTCTTTTTGTTAGCCGCCGAAAATTCTTCCCAGGATTTTTTTATAACCAAAATTTGGTAATTTTGAAATTATGTATTTAAAACACTCGCCGTTCGTATCTAATGCTTTTACATATTGTTCATTGAGGCCTACTTTGATATGCAGAAAGGGAAATATGATTTAATCTCTGCTCACTAAAGGTGAATTAATTATATTTTTCCTACAAATGTAAATGAAGTTCGTACTGGCCAAATTTGTTTGAAATAATGTTCTGCTGTCTCATAAGCAAAGGAAGCAGAAATATTTAGTATACCCTCCTTGTTGTCCTAGCAGAAAATTAACCATTTTTAAGATAAAACAAATAATACAAGTAAAAGTATTTTTAGGGTGTTACATATAAATATCGACATAATAGAACATTATTATAACAATAGGTACAAATATCTAGATAATAACCTAGTTGCATATGTGTAACTGCAAAAAGACTTTAGGAGTGTTGAGAAAAAAAAAACTTTTTATTAATACGATGAAGGAGGAGGGATGTTGAGCAAAACAGGACTTGACACAGCGAAGCCGAAAGAAAATTCGTGCTCAGTGCATAAAAAGTACCTATAATTCAATGTCAAATCTAATTCAATAGACAAAAAAAATTATAAATTTATTCCCTAGTGCTATCTTTCATAATATTGCTAAAAAAAAAAAGTTAAATACGAGTAGCTGTTACTAAATGAAGAAGGTTCATTAAGTTCTAAATGTTAAAATGAAGCTAATAGAAAAAGATGGTGGAAAGAGTTTTGATCTTCAGTGATGACATTCCATTATTGTGGGTACCATTATGGTGATCAAAAGATTAATCCACAGAATAAACTATCCACGTACACATAGAAAGAAGTTAATTCAGAAAAGAGGCCTTCTAGAAAATGAAGAGAAATCTCTATAGGTGAGTAATACGATGAGACTTTCCTTAGCT
Source organism: Armadillidium nasatum (assembly GCA_009176605.1). Lineage (NCBI taxonomy): Eukaryota > Metazoa > Arthropoda > Malacostraca > Isopoda > Armadillidiidae > Armadillidium > Armadillidium nasatum. Next base: position 14,734 of record SEYY01018828.1, on the reverse strand, counting down.
AATGGAGATAAAGCATATACCTAAATATTAATCAATACGGGTAGGAAAGATTCATAAATGTGTTCCTTAAGATATGAGAATTAGGTTTGATCAAAGATCCAAGTACGGGGGTGTGAGAGGTGTTTAATTAATATTCAGAAAGGATTCAAATAGAAATGGAAACTTAATGAAGAAGAAGTTGGGGACATCATGATGCTCTTGTTCAGAAATTAATATATACAAATGAAAAGTAAGACAGATGAAGAGATTTCGAACTTTTTAAAGATTGAGCCTAAAAGTGCAGAAGTATTACTACATATGCTGAATAAAAGAAAGAATTAAACAATAAATGGAGAACTGTGGCATAAAAAAAAAAAAAATCTGCATACCCGAAAAAACAAATAAAACTAAAAGAAGAAGTATATATATATATATATATATATATATATATATATATATATATATATATATATTATATATAATATATATATATATATATATATATATATATATATATATATCATAGAAGGAGCAGCTTAATTGGTTATAACTTTAATTGATAATTTAATTGACGAGCACGCAAGCATGCAGAAGTATCCCAACCTGTCTTGGAAGATACTTGGTTTACTCTCGGCTAAAAGCAAGGCTCCATCACCAGAAAGAAAAAATAGTCCTGATATTCCATCACCAAACACGTAAAAGAGATTATTCTTTAGCACCAACTAAACACACACACCTCTCTTAAACACTTCCACTTCCACGCACCCACACATGTCTTACTACAGTGGAATTAAAATGGTTTCACTGATGATTAGAAAACACTTTAATCTGAACATTAAAACGAGAATGGTTATCTAGTTCAAATTTTGCTGTACTAGACTAGTAACAATATCTAAAATTTATGTCTCTATTGGATATAGGTAATGCGTACTGTTAAAATAACTGTCTAAGAATGACGGTAAGATATTATGTATGTATATTTATCTCTTTTTCCCTCTTTGTCTTATATTACCTGTATATATATATATATATATATATATATATATATATATATATATATATATATATATATATATATATATATATATATATATATATATATATATATATATATATATATATATATATATATATATATATATATATATATATATATATATATATATATATATATAATATATATATATATATATATATATATATATATATATATATATATATATATATATATATATATATATATATATATATATATATATATATATATATATATATATATATATATATATATATATATATATATATATATATATATATATATATATATATATATAATATATATATAATATAATATATATATATATATATATGATATATATATAAATATATATAATATATATATATATATATATATATATATATATATATAATATATATATATATATATATAATATTCTAACAGGGTCTATTAGTGTTTAGTGACTATTTGAAGTCAGTCGTAAATAGATTACAAAGAGAGACAGGAAAAAAAAAATGAGTAAAAAAATGAGTAAAACCTTACTTTAAAGCAGCAAACATTTTGATCATATAATTGGTTTTAAGATTTACGAGTTTTTAATTATTTTAATTACCGTCAAAGTTCTGTATATTCGCCTTTTATTCTCGTAAGTAAAGGGCTTTGAAAACCGCTCCAACGAACGAATTCTGAAAAATAAAGGTTCTTCGTCCATCATTTCAGAAAGTTTGGAATAGGAAAAAATTAATATTTAAAGGGAGAGGAACAAGGAAACAGAGGGAGAGAGAGGGAAAGAGAGAGAAAGAAATAGAGAAGGAGACGGTAAAGGAGAAAGAGGAGGGAGTAAAAGGGAGAGAGAGGAAATGAGAAGTAGAGAAAGAGAGGGTAGGTGAGAGAGAGAGAAAGAGAAAGAAAGAGAGAGAGAGATAAAGAAAGAGAAAGAGAGAGAGATTGTAAGTGTACAAAAAAAAATTACAATAACCTGTTCCAACAGTGTATAGACTCAATGCGGATTACTTTGCTTTTGTATGTTTTATTACATAAAAGGCTATTGTTATGAAAATGATTCATAGAAAAGTTATCTCTTTGTAGTGCATATTAATTAAAGAGGCTACGAAGACCAATGGTAAAATTGCTATTTTATACGTAAAATCCACATAAGGTTTACCAACTGTTAAATACGCTAAAAGTCTTCAGGTAAAATACACTGTCTAATAACTCTTATATTTATGCTCTTGCATTTTCTTTTACTTTTTTTTTTTAAATTTAATTTCAGTTTTAATTCTATATTCATTTTATTTTTTTATATTCATTTTCCCCCCACTTATTATCTGTTATTACTATTTATCATGTTTGTTTCTTAATAAAATGATAGTTTTATTATTCATATTTATATCCTCCATTTGTATACCGCAAAACCTTTATGTACGAGGAATATTCCTTAACATATTCTAAATAAATCTTAAAATTTTATATTCTTCTTCTTGCAGTTTCTGCAGGTTGCATCGTCAAAAGAAAAATCTAACTCAATGAGAAATTTTTATTTAGCAATTTATATTTTATGACATGACTGAAGAACCTGTACTATAAGTGACTATGTATGCAGTATACCTCTCTCTCTCTCTCTCTCCCTGTCTCTCTCTCTCTCTCTCTCTCTCTCTCTCTCTCTCTCTCTCTCTCTCTCTTCTCTCTCTCTCTCTCTCTCTCTCTCTCTCTCTCTCTCTTTTACTATATATATATATATATATATATATATATATATATATATATATATATTATATATATATATATATATATATATATATATATATATATATATATATATATATATATATATATATATATATATATATATATATATATATATATATATATATTATAATATATATATATATATATATATATATATATATATGTGTGTGTGTGTGTGTGTGTGTGTGTGTGTGTGTGTGTGTGTGTGCGCGTGTCTGCTCATATAAAAGTTGATTTCAATGCCAAAATCTGACTACATCTTCTGAAAGTCTCATACCACATCATCTATCCCAGACACGGTTTACTCATTTATAAGTTATCTACCTATTTCTTTAATCCATCCCTTTTCAAGCAACTTTAAGTACCAAAATTTTAAATAGCAATTTTATAATATTTAACCATGACTTTAAAATTATTATGTAATGTCTATATCATCAAAGGTTATCTCAGGCTTCTGTCTTTCTTTATTAACTTTTTTTTTTTTGTCAGAATAAACTTTAACTTTCTTCATTTTCATCTTCGAGCTCTCCAAAAAAAAATTTTGTTTCCAGGGGAAATAGCTTCATTTCTTTGGCCTCTAAACTCTTTTTTCTTACACAGAGCTCTATAGGGGAAAGAATTTTTCAAATCAAGTCCTTGTGTTGAAATAAGTATGATTTTTGGGGGGATTTTGTTCCCCTTGTATCTTTTAAACATACTAACAAATTGTTTCCTCTTTATTCTTTTTTCTTTCTATGATTTTGTTGCTTTTCAAATCACAGTATCTTGCTTTCATTCTAATAATAATCATAATTAATTTAGCCACAAATTCTTTTATATTTTAAGGTTTGAAAATTATCAAAAATAATAGTGCTATTTTATTACTGCCTCTACAATTATTATTATAATTATCATAATTAATAAAAATAATAACAGCAACAATGATAATCATAATAATAATAATAATAATAATAATAATAATAATAATAATAATAATAATAATAATAATAATAATAATAATAATAATAATAATAATAATAATAATAATAATAATAATAATAATAATAATAATAATAATAATAATAATAATAATAATAATAATAAATAATAATAATAATAATAATAATAATAATAATAATAATTATATATTATTATTATATTATTATTATTATTATTATTATTATTATTATTTATTATTATTATTATTATTATTATTATTATTATTATTATTATTATTATTATTATATCTTTTCATTTGAGAAAAATTCACACGATTCGTCGTCTTTCTACAAGGTCTCATTCTTCTTTGTTTAGAACCTTAGAACAGATCTAACTGCTACGATAATTCTTTCAATAATACTAATATTAATAATAATAATAATAATACACTTATTATTATTAGTTGTAGTAGTAGTAGTAGTAGTAGTAGCAGCACTCGTAGTTTTTTATTTTTACTTCTATTATACATCCCTATTGTTATTAAAATAATTCTAGCAAGAGAATAATTTATGTAAAAGTAAATTCTAAATAAGAATTTTAAGGTCACAGCATGGATGAACATCATTTACAATAAGACAATGTACAGAACTGTTCAAATTCCACCAAATTCATCTTTATTAACTTCAGCTTGAAAACTAATACAAAAAAATAAATTAATAAATAAAATTCCAACAATAGTAAAAGACAATATAGATTAGGAATCCATCCGTACCTTAACTATGTGGACTCCATTATCTAGCAGTTGAAAAAAAATAAAAATAATAACTAACAAATACATAAAGAAATTTTTTTTTTTTTTAATTACTGTTGTTAATAAATCTTAGCGATATCACAAAATTCATACAATTAACAACAATAATTAAATATTTGCAGCAATAATAGGGAATAATATATTAATAAGGAAAAAGAAAACAAACGAAATAAAATATAAAGAACTCAAAATTGAGAAATACATATGAAAATATAAATATGCAGATTATGCATAGATAAGGTATTAAAAAGAAAATAAA
>SEYY01018828.1:0-5000 GCA_009176605.1 Armadillidium nasatum | reverse complement strand
TATTATATATATATATATATATATATCGGGCCATGTCGGCCTTTAACCACTAGGACGTGATAGTTTACGAACTCCGGTTTTATTGGTAGGCCTCTGGTCTTTTCCCACCGAAGTATATATATATATATATATATATATATATATATATATATATATATATATATATATATATATATATATAATATATATATATATTATATATATTATATATATTATATATATATATATATATATATATATATATATATATATATATATATATATATATATATATATATATATATATATTATATATATATATATATATATATATATATATATATATATATATATATATATATTATATATATATATATATATATATATATATATATATATATATATATATATATATATATATATATATATATATATATATATATATATATATATATATATATATATATATATATATATATATATATATAGTATATATATATATATATATATATATATATATATATATATATATATATATATTATATATAATATATATATATATTATATATATAATATAATATTATTAATATATATATATATAATATATATATATATATATATATATATATATATATATATATATATATATATATATATATATATATATATATATATATATATATATATATAATATATATATATATATATATATATAATTATATATGAAAAATGGAAAAGAATATTTTTAATTATTTCCTTGATTGGAATTTTATTTCTCCACACATCATGAAAAATGCTAATAGATCGTTTCAACAAACCAAATAACTTAGCATGATACCATTTTTCTATTCGACTTTCTGTACAAAAAAAAAAAAAAAAAAAAAAAAAAAAAAAGATTAATTTTATATTTCGATTGAAATAATTTTTATACATTAAAAGAAATTGAGAACTATAAAGATATTAAAAATCACAATAAAATCGTGAGGATGTTGGTAATTAGTTTTTGGGAACATGAATCGAATTTTTAAGTAAAAAAAAAAAAAAAAAAAAAAGGTTATTTTTGTTCCAACAAATTTAAAAATTGAATCCAATCTTTCCTAAATATACAATATATATTAATTAAATATTAAAAGTTACAATCTGATAAAAATATCAAAAAATAATTATATTTAATTATCAATGTAAATATGAACATTAATATAATAATAAAAAATAAATGTCATCTTTAAAATACATATAAAGAAATTCAATTTAGATATTCCTTAATTATTTTATAAAACTCTGTTGGAAATTGTTGGGAATTGATAGGAAATTGTTGGAAATTAAAAGGAAATTGTAGGAAATTGATAGGTCTCTCTAGCTTTTTCTCTCTAGAAGAGACATTAAAATATAAAATATATAAAATTCATTTAAGTTTCGGTGAATTAGTACTTTATTATGCTAAACTGTTTCAATATTACAGAGAAATATCTACCCTTAATAGTTATTAATCACCGTAATATAATTATTTAATTCAACAGAACTAAATAAAAAAAATTTCATTAATTTTCTTAATTTTTCAGTCAAAAGCCGTTTGGTCTCATGCATCCACTGGCGCTAAGATTATTATTATTATTATTATTATTATTATTATTATTATTATTATTATTATTATTATAAAGTATTAAGCCATTATTATTACTATATTAATTATTATTATTATTTTTATTATTATTAATTAAATTATTATACGCAAATTATTATTATTATTATTATTATTATTATTATTATTATTATTATTATTATTATTATTATATTATATTATTATATCATTATTTATTATTATATATTATTAATATTATTATTATTATTATTGTTTTTATAACTATTATTATAAATATTGTTATTATAATTATTTTTATAACTATTATTATGATTATTAACTAGTATTGTAATTATTATTGATTATTATCATTATTATTATCATTATTATTATTATTATTATTATTATTATTATTATTATTATTATTATTATTATTATTATTATTATTATTATTATTATTATTATTGTTGTTGTTTTGTTTTTTTTTTCTTTCCCCAAGAAATAATTTTAATTATTTGAAATACTTAAACGAGAATTGATAATATATAATGTCACGCCCAACAGATCACTTCACCTCTCAACGAAAAATATTCTTGAAATACAGTTGCCATATTTTTTTTTTTTTTTTTTTTTTTTTTTTTACCCTTAAATTTATATTTACCTCAGATCAATTTATATTTTCTGATATGTGATAATCTGATAAGGTAAATAAGTACCTTTTAGAAGCCTGACTTTCTACGCAACGGTTTATTTGTCCTTCTTATGAATGTCTTTTATATTAGCGATATACATCACCATTTTCAAATTTTCTCAACTAAAGGGCTTTCATGTCGTGTTTATTGTTCATGTTCATAATTAGCTCGTTGTTCATAAGTAGAAAGTTTATAGTGATAAACTAGTGATGTATTTTTCCAATAGAGGCTCGGTAAGTAACTAAATAATTTAAATACATTTTCTTTAAAATCAGAGTTAATAAGGAAGGAGTTTTTGAAATCAATAAATAGAGAAAGTTTTGAAGGGCCTGATTTTCTTTATAGATTCACCATCTGAATTCTTTCTTAGAAAATTAAATGAATTAGTTATTTCAGCAATCATTTCGAGTACTTTCATTTGGTATATAAAAAGAAACTTCCGTTGAGTTTATTTTCAAAAGTTCGTCATTCTTTATATTATTATTATTATTATTATTATTATTATTATTATTATTATTATTATTATTATTATTATTATTATTATTATATTATTATCTATTATTATTTATTATTATTATATATTATTATTATTATTATTATTATTATTATTATTATTATTATTATTATTATTATTATTATTATTATTATTATTTATTATTATTATTATTATTATTATTATTATTATTATTATTATTATTATTATTATTATTATTATTATTATTATTATTATTATTATTATTATTATTATTAGTATTATTATTATTATTTTCTTCATTTTTTTATTATTAACTTAACTTATATTTTTATTATACTTATGATTATAAATAAAACAGTAATGATTACTTTTTTTTTATTAATATTATTATTATTATTGTAATTTTCATAATCAGTTGTAGTAGTTATAACAGCACTGGTGGAAGTTAATCCAGTTGTAGGCAAAAAATATTATTAATAGAAATAGTATCACAATTGTTTAAGAATAGAAAAGATAATATGCATTAAATAGAGCAAAACAGAGCAGGCAAAAAACGGAGTGTTTCACAGATAAAGAAGTGAAAGAAAATTTCTGTATAGAAAAAAAATTTTTTTATTGTGTAAAGGAAAATGGAAGAAAACTGAAAAGAATGACACAAAGATAGGTTAAATACATGATTTAAGTGGTTTAAAATATCTCTGAAACAACTTATGTTTGCTAAGAATGGTGATTTCGTAATGATTATTTATATATATATATATATATATATATATATATATATATATATATATATATATATATATATATATATATATATATATATATATATATATATATATATATATATATATATATATATATATATATATATATATATATATATATATAAAAGATTCACAGACTTTTCTGACAGTTTTTCCGAATAGGCTAGTGCGAACTAGTAAAAAGTAAAATGTGCAGAATCACATTTTCGGAAGAGACGAAAAAAATTATTTTTATTAAAATCTGAATTATATATTATTATTATTATTATATTATTATTATTATTATTATTATTATTATTATTATCATTATTACTATTATTATTATTATTATTATTAATAATATAGTTGTTATTATTATTATTAATTATTATTATTTATTATTTATTTTTCTATTATTATTATAATCATTTTATTATATTGTATTATAATAATATTGTTATTATTATTTGTATTATTATTAGTAGTAATGGTAGTAATAATAGTAGCGGTAATAGCAAAGTTGTTTTCAACATCGATATTGCCTCCTTTCCTTTCTCTAATCCCACTTCATTTGCTATAGATACAAGAACAACAAACTCAACAGCAATTTCGTAATGATAATAATAATAATAATAATAATAATAATAATAATAATAATAATAATAATATAATAATAATAATAATAATAATAATAATAATAATAATAATAATAATAATAATAATAATAATAATAATAATATATAATAATAATAATAATAATAATAATAATAATTATAATAATTATAATAATAATAATATATATCATAATAATAATGATAATAATAATAATAATAATAATAATAATAATAATAATAATAATAATTAATAATAATAATAATAATAATAATAATAATAATAATAATAATAATAATAATAATAATAATAATAATAATAATAATAATAATAATAATAATGATAAAAATAATAATAATATAATATAATAATAATAATAATAATAATAATAATAATAATAATAATAATAATAATAATAATAATAATAATAATAATAATAATAATAATAATAACAATAATAATAATAATAAAACAAGAAAAGGTAGTATAATATTTTTCACACCTACATTCTTTTTCATAAGAGGTCTTGACTCCTAGATACGAGGTTCTAAACTGTAAACCATCTAAGCTTCTCTTTAAAATAAGAATAAAAGAAAGAAATAATAAAATTGATACTTTTCCTAAAGCCAAAAAGATTTATTGGAAAATTTATTTCAACAGTTTTCTTTATAAAGCTAAAAGAAGAGGGTTGAAAACAGAAAAAATGGCTTCAACATTCATGAGCCACAAATTAAACTCTCCAGATATATTTTCGCCTTTTCTATTGGAAGCCAATAAATCTGTAAAATCTGTCTCTCTCTCTTTTTCTCTTTCTCTCAATCTTTTTTTCCCTCTCTCTCTCTCTCTCTCTCTCTCTCTCTCTCTCTCTTTCTCTTTATCTCTCCTTCTCACGTAAAGATATGATTTACGATAACGCC
>SEYY01018826.1:182500-188704 GCA_009176605.1 Armadillidium nasatum | reverse complement strand
TCATTATCTCTTATTGAATATATTCTTTTAAATATTTTAAAATGAGTTAGTGTATGCCTCACATCGCATCTTTGGTTGAAAATTTAAATATATATATATATATATATATATATATATATATATATATATATATATATATATATATATATATATATATATATATATATATATATATATATATATATATATATAATTTTGATAGCCACTGTGATAAACCGTGAATCATTTTTTTATACTTTCGATTCCCCGATCAGCAGTTATCGAAGTATATATATATATATATATATATATATATATATATATATATATATATATATATATATATATATATATATATATATATATATATATATATATATATTATATATATATATATATATATATATATATATATATATATATATATATATATATATATATATATATATATATATATATATATATATATATATATATATATATATATATATATATATATATATATATATATTATAAAAAAGGAAGTATGAATTATTAATGTTGGAGGAAAAAAATATTAAAGAATCAAATTTTACATGACTTTTCGTGATAACTCAAAAAAATATATATATTAACTTATTATTTTAAAGTACAGGAATGATACTCCAACAAGAACCTCATAATTATAATTATTATTTTTTGGGACAGGTTATTTTAATTCAAGAACAACTCTCAAAGAATAGAATGATCTTAGAAAACGATAAGAAAACCGGTATTACATGCCAAGTTACGTCTTCCACCCATGAAAAAAAGTCTAGAACAAATCTTACTATGAAAAATGGAAGGTTTTATTTGAAACATAATACGTTAACAGAAGATGTACCCATTGTGATATTATTTAAGGCAATGGGGATCTCAAGTGATCAGGAAATTGTTCAGATGATTGGCAGCGATCATAAAACTATTACAGCTTTAGCCGCATCTTTAGAAGAATCATCTAAACTTAACATTTTCACCGAAGTTCAAGCCTTAAAATATATTGGAAGTAAAGTGCGTCCGAAATCGTACTTTGAAAAACGTCCTAAAAAGGCCCCTATTGATGAAGCTCGGGATTTGTTAGCGACGACAATTCTTTCTCATGTACCTGTTTTCCAATTTAATTTTAAAATGAAAGCTTTATATTTGGCACTAATGGTAAAGCGTGTTATTGAAGCTAAAGGTGATACCAAAATAATTGATGATAGAGATTACTATGGTAATAAACGGTTAGAGCTTGCAGGTTCATTACTCTCGCTTCTTTTTGAAGACTTATTCAAAAAATTTAATAGTGAAATTAAACGCAAAGCTGATGTTGGATTAGGAAAAAAGCAAAAGGTGGGTCAAGTCGATGCCGTTCAACTCATGCAGTCAAGTCAAGATTCTATTTCTAATGGGTTAGAAATAGCAATATCAACCGGAAATTGGACCATTCGAAGATTTAAAATGGAGAGACAAGGCGTGACGCAGCTATTAGTTCGCTTATCGTACATTTCAGCTCTTGGAATGATGACAAGAATTAATTCACAATTTGAGAAAACCCGCAAGGTTAGTGGACCAAGATCTTTGCAGTCTTCACAATGGGGCATGATTTGCCCTTCAGATACTCCTGAGGGTGAATCTTGTGGTCTGGTTAAGAATTTAGCTCTCATGACTCATATAACGACTGAAGTAGATCCAGAGCCAATCATAAGTCTCGCTTATAACTATTTCGTTGAGGATATTAACGTCCTTACAGGAGAAGAACTTTCTCTCTCGTATGTTCATCTAGTATTTCTTAATGGAAATATTTTAGGAGTCACAACATGTCCGAAAAAAGTAGTTAAAATATTTCGATATATGAGAAGAAACAACCTTATTAGTGGTTTTGTCTCCATATACTTGCACACAAAGCATAAATGTGTGTATATTAGCTCAGATGGAGGTCGTCTTTGTCGTCCTTATATAATTGTTGAGGATCATAAACCCCTTGTAAAACAAGAGCATATTAATAAATTACAGAGAGGTTTAATGTCTTTTGAAGATTTTTTGCATCAAGGCCTTATTGAATATTTAGATGTCAATGAAGAAAATGATTCATATATTGCCATGTATGAAAAAGATATTACAAACATTACTACGCATTTGGAAATAGAACCATTCACCATTTTGGGTGTGTGCGCTGGACTCATCCCTTACCCACATCATAATCAAAGTCCTCGAAATACTTATCAGTGTGCCATGGGTAAGCAGGCTATGGGAACAATAGGCTACAATCAAAGAAGCAGAATAGACACACTCCTTTATAACTTGGTTTACCCTCATCGTCCTTTGGTTAAAACTAGAGCAATAGAACTAATAAACTTTGAGGAATTACCAGCTGGGCATAATGCTATGGTAGCTGTAATGAGCTATTCTGGATATGATATCGAAGATGCAATAGTTTTAAATAAAGCATCTCTTGATCGTGGGTATGGACGTTGCATTGTTTATAGAAATGCCAAAACTACTGTAAAAAGATACTCTAATCAAACATCTGACATAGTTCAAGGTCCATTAATGCAAAAAATGGAAGATGGAACAATGAAGCCTGCATATAAACATAGAGTAATAGATAATGATGGTATTGCCGCTGTAGGAGCACCTGCAGAACCAAGACAAATTTTAATCAATAAACATATGCCTACAGTAACTCAGGCAAATTTTTCTCAAGAGGAGAATAAGGAAAGAGCACCAGTGGATTACAAGGAAACTCCCATTAGTCATAAAGGCCCCGGAACTATGTATGTAGAGAAAGTTATGCTTAGTTCAGATCCTGATGAATTTAATATAATTAAAATTCTCCTAAGGCAAACAAGGAGACCCGAATTGGGGGACAAATTTTCATCTCGCCACGGACAGAAAGGTGTTACAGGACTAATAGTAAATCAGGAAGATCTCCCATATAGTGATATGGGCTTATTCCCTGACATGATTATGAACCCTCATGGTTTTCCTTCCCGAATGACAGTAGGAAAATTACTGGAGCTCATTGGAAGTAAAGCTGCTGCGTTAGAGGGAAAGTTTAATTATGGAACCGCTTTCGGAGGAACATCTATTAAAGACATTTTAGAAGACCTTGTTAAACATGGATTTAATTACGAGGTATTTATATGAATTACTTTTGACACTAGAAAATGATTCGCGCTAAAATTTCTTGACTGATATAAACTAGCATTGACAGTGCTATACAACTGTGTGCTTATAAATAATTCTCACTGCTTTGTTTTTATTTATCATTCTAGGGAAAAGACATATTATACAGCGGTTTAACGGGAGAACCTCTTCCTTCTTATATATTTTTCGGACCCGTTTACTATCAAAAACTTAAACATATGGTTTTAGACAAAATGCACGCTCGTTCAAGAGGTCCAATGGCTGTTCTTACAAGACAACCTACTGAGGGAAGAGCTCGAGATGGTGGTCTTCGTCTGGGAGAAATGGAACGAGATTGTTTAATTGGTCATGGAGCAAGGTAATAAATAAATGTTCATATATAGTAGAAATCGGTTTGTCCCTTGGGAACCATATTTGTATCAGGATTAGTATTGCAAATTAGGTTGTAGCATTGCACACGATTTTGAATAAATATATATATATATATATATATATATATATATATATATATATATATATATATATATATATATATATATATATATATATATATATATATATATATATATATATATATATATATATATATATATATGAAAAGTATATATATTTTCCTCTCTTACAGTATGTTGCTAGTCGAGCGACTTATGAAATCATCAGATGCGTTTAACGTGGACGTGTGCAATAAATGTGGACTCATTGGTTATTCAGGATGGTGCAATTACTGTCGATCTTCTTCTTCAATTTCAACCATTGAAATACCTTACGCTTGTAAACTCTTGTTCCAAGAGTTACAGTCAATGAATATTGTTCCTAGGATACGACTTTCTAATTATTGTTCATCTTAATATTTTTAGTTCATGTTCAAATAGACAAAGTTTACCTAGTGATAAGTTACAGCAATCTTTTAAAATTCCGTTTCTATTAATGTGAAGCTCAATTTCTTGAGATTCCTGAACCTTTTGTTTTGTTCTGAAGTCAGATAAGAATAGTATTCGTGCCAGAAATAAGGTTGTCAGAATCTTTAGATAATTCTATATTTCATTAAGTTTATGTACATTAAAAAAGGTTTATTTTGGAGTATCTTAGCAAAGTTTATCTTAGTTTGTTAAAAAGATGTTTAAAATATTTTTTTAAAGTTTTTTCATACAATTTTAATAAAAAATTTTATATAAATATAAAATATATATATTGGCTATATATTTATTTAATAAGCCCATAAATTATATTTATATTTATATAATTATATAATATATATATATATATATATATATATATATATATATATATATATATATATATATATATATATATATATATATATATATATATATATATATATATATATATATATATATATATATATATATATATATAATATATATTTTTTTTTTTTTTTTTTTTTTTATTTATTTATTTTTTATTGTTTTTTTTTTTTTTTTGAGAATCTTACATTCAAAATACATCCTAAATTAGGATATCTATTTTGGATGGCAATATATTTAGAATTGACTATGTTTTAACATCTGTTTGCACTTTTTAATTTGTGCTTAATTAAAATTACCAAGTAAAAATGTAAAAGTGTATATAATACTCGCTAATTTTCTCACGATTGATGGAAAACCCTTATAGAACATATAGATATGTAAGTATTAGGCATAATATTTTTTTATATATATTTTAGGTTTTCTTATTTGAATGTTTGGTTATGAAATTTTGGTCTCTGAACCTATTGTTAGAACTAATTAGTTGTCCATTACCATAGACAGTCTGCCCTAGGATAAATTTTGTTATTTTAATGCCAAATATAAAAGATATAGGGTAGAACTTGTTAGGTTTTATCCTGTTTAACTGTTTACATTTACTTTGACATTGGTAAACGGTTTTAGTTTGAGCTGTTGGGAATTGAGGTTCATTCCTGGGAATTTGAGTGGAAAGATCTATTAAAAGTTCATTTGATATTGAATTACCCTAAACTTAAAAGATAAATTTAGCCATGCACTTTAAAAGGCGAACATTACAAATAACTACTTTTTGGAAATCCTGAAACAATGTAATTACTCTATGCAAGGTTTTGTTTCTGGTGAGTAAATTTATTTATATTTTACATTTTAGGATAACAATATTAACTAGTTGGGTTTAATTTTATATGTTGGTTGTGCAGTCACAGAATTGTTTTATTGTTCCTGGGTTTCTAGGTAAGAAAATTCGCCCTACCCCCCCAAAAAAAAAAAAAAAAAATATATATATATATATATATATATATATATATATATATATATATATATATATATATATATATATATATATATATATATATATATAATATATATATATATATATATATTATATATATAATTATATTTGTTAATTTTTTTTTGTTTTTGAGAGCGGACCTCACCAACCACGGGGCATATGCCATCACGAGTTTAGAGCGAGTGATCCACACGCTATGAGAGCTCGTGATGCTTTCCAAGGCTAATAATGTATAAAATATTTTTATATCATTCAGTAAAGACTATGTTCCATTATGTAAACTACCCAGTGGCCAGTACCCATGAGCATCACGAGCTTTCATTGCGTGTAGACGTGATTCACTCACTCTGAACTCGTGATGGCCTAGGCCCTAGGGTAGTATTTTGTCTGCTTGGAAGGACGGCATATCACCTCGTCGGTGAGGTTCGCTCTCAAAAAAAAAAAAAGATAAAATTTGTAGTCTTATTCTATCTAGTGTGTTGCAGCACGCTTTTGTACTGAGTTATACTTGTAAATAAAGGCCTAAGTAAGAGTAGCTGTTTGTCTGTGGCCTGTCCTTTGTAGAATTATCATTTATATTTATATTTCCGCCATTATGCCAACAGATTATGGGCCCAGGCTTTTATATATCGATGGTGATGTAGAAAAATATGAGTTGTGGGAAGTGAAATTCCTAGAACATTTAAGCACAATATAAATATATATACTAACAAATATACAGTGGGCCAGGTGGATAGGGAAATTCATAGACATAGCTTCGACTATTTTCTAATGAAAAAGTTTCATCCTATAAAGTTACCTATTTTAAACATGTTACCA
>SEYY01018826.1:115000-177500 GCA_009176605.1 Armadillidium nasatum | reverse complement strand
AATAGAAAGACAGATGAAATATTTGCCAAAGCAGAGTGCAAGCTAAAATGCACAAATTTTGAGATTCACAGGAGAGATACCATCAGTACCGTACGCTTTCTTAGTGTAAAGCTAAGAGAAAGCAGAAATGGACTTCTTTAAAAGAAATTACAATTCTAGACATAAATGAGTTGTTGAGGGGGGGGGGGGAAGTTGAAGGAGGAGGTATAGCTTCGAAATCTAAAATTGAATTAGTGGTAAAAGTCTGAGCAAAAAGTTCAGTTTTTCAATTTTTCAAGAAGGTAAAACGGCAATTGTGCTGGAAAAAAAATATTTATGGAATTGAAAGAGGGAAAAAAATATCGCATTTTGTATTGAGAAATACAAGGAACAAGACAGATTTTGCACTATTTCGGGATGAAATATAAATTGCACGATTTTCTGAAGTTTGAAAACAGCAGTAATTCCTGAAGGCAGCATCCTTGAGGTAAATAACACGAGAATGAGCAGAGTTAAAGAAAAGTTTTAAGGTTTAGTAAGAGGAAAGATTATAGAATGTAGTCTCCATGCCACCACTGTTAATTCACCTCAGTAATGCGCTTTGCACAAGCATAGAGATCCCTCCCATGGAAGCGATAATCATTCCACAGGAAATCCAATATATATATTAGGGATGGAGTGAAGTATCGGTATCGGCAAGTATCGGCATATTTTTAAGTATCGATATCGGTAAAAATATTCGGTATCGGTAAGTATCGGCATATTTTTAGGTTTCGGGTATCGGTTTGGGGGTATATTTAGGTATCGGTATCGGTAAAAATCTCTATATATATATATATATATATATATATATATATATATATATATATATATATATATATATATATATATATATATATATATATATATATATATATATATATATATATATATATATATATATATATATATATATATATATATATATATATATATATTATACACACACACACTCATATATCCAGATATAAAGACGTTCGAGTTGGAAAACCAAATATAGAAGAAGGACTGGATATGATAAAGGAAGCGACTCCTCACCAATGTCGTCTTAGAGACATTACTTATTCCGCACCAATCACAGTTGACGTCGAGTATATGAGAGGAGATAGTCTTCAGTTTGCAAGAGATATTTGTATTGGTAAGTTGTTGTTGTTGTTTGTTTTTTTTTGTTTTTTTTGCAAGATGTATTGGTAAGTTTTTATTTCTGTATTGCTTAACTATGCAGTAGGGAAAAAACAACCTTTCTAGGAAAAGTTGAATATCTAAAAATACCTTCCTTTTTTTATTGTTTGTATGTAATTTTAGATTAATCTCTCTCTCTCATATATATATATATATATATATATATATATATATATATATATATATATATATATATATATATATATATATATATATATATATATATATATATATATATATATATATATATATATATATTGGTAGGACATTTCTGATCCCTTCAAAATTACATTTTTTTAACTATGGGGATTTTTCTTTTTTTCTTTTTTTTTTATTATTCTTTCATGATCAGAAAGTGCTATGTTTTGGGGATTTTTTACCTTATGTATTGAAGATTGCATTTTAAATAATTTTAGTCTTATAAAATAATTTTTCACTATTTTATTTCTCTCTCAATTCAAATTTTAATTTTACTTCTTTTGTTTATTTTTTATTTTTTATATAAGCCAATAATATACTAAACATTAATACCATTCACAAAATTAACATCTACAATTTTTTTAATACACAATATTAAAACATTTAAAATTACCCTTCATGCATAAAACTTGTACTCCTTGAGAAGAGAAATCTATGATTATTCCTATTGGTTTTGGCCTTTAATTAAACTGAATTTCCACTTTTGTTTTCCAGTTTCTATTTTGGTTACGTTAAAAGACTTCACACATTCTAGTAATGCTTGTAAGGTATACGTACGTAATTCTTAAATTTTCTTCAATGTACTTACTTTTTGTGATATTGGGACTGATATACAAAGGTCATCATTTTTTTCTATCTAATAAATGTAGAACTATGAATTTGGAATGTTGATCAAAAACTCAGCCGATGTTTTGTAAACTGGAGAGGTATTAGTTAATCATTGAAACGACTGATAAGAATAGTTCATAATTCTTCAGCTGCAATATGTTATTTAAACTCTCTAGCTATTAAAAGTTGGTACGCATTTCTGACTTCTCATGATTTCTTCTTTGCATATTTTTATTAATTTGAAACCTAGTAATGTGTGGCCTTTTATGTAATATTTCGTTAATTTTTAGTTTAAATCTTTGTTCTTGAGTATATTGTTTGCTTTCCTTTGTATCTTTAGTCAAAGTATCTTTCTTTTTCTGTTGCCATTTTTCCATTTCTTTGTACATTCAGAACTCTCCTGAAAAAAAAGTATGTGATCTATTTGAATTTATGTCATTCTTATCACGGTATACGACTTCTATGCATTAATAATAAAAATAAATTATCATTATTAGAAGAAATATTTATCATCATAATGTTTTTCCTGTTTTGAAGGACGGATGCCCATCATGTTAAAATCGTCGAACTGTATCCTCTCAACTTGTCGAACCCACAAGGAAATGGCAAAGTATTTAGAATGTCCTTTAGATCCTGGAGGCTACTTTATAGTTAAAGGTCAAGAAAAGGTTTGTGTTCCTACAAATTTAGATTTCCTACTCTTGAACTCGTTATTTTTTCTATAAAATTTGTTTGTTTTTATTTCTTAGATTAATCTCTCGTTTAATGTATTCTTAAAAGATTTTAAAAAGAGTTAGTGTATGCCTCACATCGCATCTTTGATTGAAAATTTAAGTTTCTTATAAATGATGTTTCCAGTAATCGGCGAAAAAAGCATTAACCCAATATATATATATATATATATATATATATATATATATATATATATATATATATATATATATATATATATATATATATATATATATATATATATATATATATATATATATATATATATATATATATATATATATATATATATGATAATTTCTTTTCTATACTGATTAAATTTATACAAGACTATATTTAAGTAAACAAATTAACTTACTTGAATTCTTCTTATTCTTGTAGTTAATTGCTTTATCTTCTGAATTTTATTTTATCAAATTGGGATAAAATTTTTATTTACAATAATAAAAGAGAAAGAACTATGTTCATCAAGTAGTACATCAACAAACAACTATAAAGAAACGTGCGCACATCCACAATATAACTATCCTTTAATAACTGCTTAAAAGAATGAACAATATTTACTTTGTTACTTTATTGCTCTTTCAGTATAAATCATCAAACAGAAAATGATTAATACTAAATATTATATGATTTCGTCAAAGGCCCGAGCACCTGAAAAGCCTCCCTATTTCTATTCAAACCTAAAAAAAAAGAAAAAGAAAATAAAACTAAAATACATTTATTAAAAATGTTATCCCTAACATAAATTCTAACTACTAAACATAAGAAAACATTTTATCTATGCTAACTTAAATAATTTTTTGCTTATGCCATTTTTTTAGTTTCATTTTTCACTTTTCCTTTTTTTTTTCTCTTTGTGAAGAATAAACTTCTATTAAAACACTTTCTATATATATATATATATATATATATATATATATATATATATATATATATATATATATATATATATATATATATATATATATATATATATATATATATATATATATATATATATATATATATATATATATATATATATATATATTAAAAAAAGTATGAATTATTAATGTTAGAGGAAAAAAATTTTAAAGAATCAAATTTTACATGACTTTTCGTGATAACAAAAAATTATATATATTAACTTGTTATTGTTTTAAAGTACAGGAATGATACTCGAACATGAACTTCGTAATTATAATTATTATTTTTTGGGACAGGTTATTTTAATTCAAGAACAACTCTCAAAGAATAGAATGATCTTAGAAAACGATAAGAAAACCGGTATTACATGCCAAGTTACGTCTTCCACCCATGAAAAAAAGTCTAGAACAAATCTTACTATGAAAAATGGAAGGTTTTATTTGAAACATAATACGTTAACAGAAGATGTACCCATTGTGGTATTGTTTAAGGCTATGGGAATCTCAAGTGATCAGGAAATAGTTCAAATGATTGGCAGTGATGACAAAACGATTACAGCTTTAGCCGCATCTTTAGAAGAATCATCTAAACTTAACATTTTCACCGAAGTTCAAGCCTTAAAATATATTGGAAGTAAGTTGCGTCCGAAATCATACTTTGAAAAACGTCCTAAAAGAGCTCCTCTTGATGAAGCTCGGGATTTGTTAGCGACGACAATTCTTTCTCATGTACCTGTTTTCCAATTTAACTTTAAAATGAAAGCTTTATATTTGGCACTAATGGTAAAGCGTGTTATTGAAGCTAAAGGTGATACCAAAATAATTGATGATAGAGATTACTATGGTAATAAACGGTTAGAGCTTGCAGGTTCCTTACTCTCGCTTCTATTTGAAGACTTATTCAAAAGATTTAATAGTAAAGTTAAGATGGAAGCTGATAAGATATTAGGAAAAAAACAAAAGGTAGGTCAGCTTGATGCTGTTAGACTAATGCAGTCAAACCAAGATTTAATTTCTATTGGGTTGGAAACAGCAATATCAACCGGAAATTGGACCATTCGTAGATTTAAAATGGAGAGACAAGGCGTGACGCAGCTATTAGTTCGCTTATCGTACATTTCAGCTCTTGGAATGATGACAAGAATTAATTCACAATTTGAGAAAACCCGCAAGGTTAGTGGACCAAGATCTTTGCAGTCTTCACAATATGGTATGATTTGCCCTTCAGATACCCCTGAGGGTGAATCTTGCGGTTTGGTTAAGAATTTAGCCCTCATGACTCATATAACGACTGAAGTAGATCCAGAACCAATCATACGTCTCGCTTACAACTATTTCGTTGAGGATATTAACATCTTGACGGGCGAAGAACTTTCTCTCTCGTATGTTCATCTAGTATTTCTTAATGGAAATATTTTAGGAGTCACAACATGTCCGAAAAAAGTAGTTAAAATATTTCGATATATGAGAAGAAACAACCTTATTAGTGGTTTTGTCTCCATATACTTGCACACAAAGCATAAATGTGTGTATATTAGCTCAGATGGAGGTCGTCTTTGTCGTCCTTATATAATTGTTGAGGATCATAAACCCCTTGTAAAACAAGAGCATATTAAAAAATTACAGAGAGGTTTAATGTCTTTTGAAGATTTTTTGCATCAAGGCCTTATTGAATATTTAGATGTCAATGAAGAAAATGATTCAAATATTGCTATGTATGAAAAAGAAATTGTAGACGTTACTACGCATTTAGAAATAGAACCATTCACCATTTTAGGTGTGTGCGCTGGACTCATCCCTTACCCACATCATAATCAAAGTCCTCGAAATACATATCAGTGTGCCATGGGTAAGCAGGCTATGGGAACAATAGGCTACAATCAAAGAAACAGGATAGACACACTCCTTTATAACTTGGTTTATCCTCATCGTCCTTTGGTTAAAACTAGAACAATAGAACTAATAAACTTTGAGGAATTACCAGCTGGGCATAATGCTATGGTAGCTGTAATGAGCTATTCTGGATATGATATCGAAGATGCAATAGTTTTAAATAAAGCATCTCTTGATCGTGGGTATGGACGTTGCATTGTTTATAGAAATGCCAAAACTACTATAAAAAGACACAATAATCAAACATCTGACAAAGTTGAAGGTCCATTAATGGAAAAAATGAAAGATGGAACGATCAAGCCTGTATATAAACATAGAGTAATAGATAATGATGGTATTGCTGCAGTAGGAGCACCTGCAGAACCAAGACAAACTTTAATCAATAAACATATGCCTACAATAACTCAGGCTAATTTTTCACCAGAGGAAAATAAGGAAAGAGCACCAGTGGATTACAAGGAAACTCCTATTAGTCATAAAGGCCCCGGAACTATGTATGTAGAGAAAGTTATGCTTAGTTCAGATTCTGAAAAATGTAATTTAATTAAAATTCTCCTGAGGCAAACAAGGAGACCCGAATTGGGGGACAAATTTTCATCTCGCCATGGACAGAAAGGTGTTACAGGACTAATAGTAAATCAGGAAGATCTCCCATATAGTGATATGGGCTTATTCCCTGACATGATTATGAACCCTCATGGTTTTCCTTCCCGAATGACAGTAGGAAAATTACTGGAGCTCATTGGAAGTAAAGCTGCTGCGTTAGAGGGAAAGTTTAATTATGGAACCGCTTTCGGAGGAACATCTATTAAAGACATTTTAGAAGACCTTGTTAAACATGGATTTAATTACGAGGTATTTATATCAGTTACTTTTGTCACTAGAAAATGAGTCCATATACTAAAATTTTTTGACTGATATAAACTAGTATTGACAGTGCTATACAACTGTGTGCTTATAAATAATTCTCAGTGTTTTGTTTTTATTCATCATTCTAGGGAAAAGACATATTATACAGCGGTTTAACGGGAGAACCTCTTACGTCGTATATATTTTTCGGACCCGTTTACTACCAAAAACTTAAACATATGGTTTTAGACAAAATGCACGCTCGTTCAAGAGGTCCAATGGCTGTTCTTACAAGACAACCTACTGAGGGAAGAGCTCGAGATGGTGGTCTTCGTCTGGGAGAAATGGAACGAGATTGTTTAATTGGCCATGGAGCAAGGTATATATATATATATATATATATATATATATATATATATATATATATATATATATATATATATATATATATATATATATATATATATATATATATATATATATATATATATATATATATATATATATATTATTACAACTACAATTATCTTGTGTTTCTGCTACTGCTCTCCTAAAATAACAAATTTTCTAGTTCTTTTTTATTATCTTACTACTACTACTCACGAGACTGTTTCTTCTTCTCATCCAAATGCTGAAATCCTCTATTTAGGGGAATTCAACGTACACCACACTGAGTGGTTGTATTCCTCTCATACTGATACAGGTGGGAAGGAGGCCAAATCATTCAGATTTTCAATGATCTGGATCAGTTGATTAGGGGAACCCACACACATTCCAGATCATCCCAACCAGTTCTTGAGCACTTGATTTGTGCTTCACCGCTACCATTCCTAGACATAAATACACATTTTTTCCTCCTATCGGTAACTCTGATCATGATCTTATAGCTCTTAATTACAATTCTCTCCAGCATATTTACCATGCCCTAAACGTACTTTCTGTCACTTAATTGGCAGATAATGCGTCACTTCTTTGTTTACTACTATTGGAGTGAATCTTTCTTTGGCTTGGGGAACGCTTAGGTCTCTGCTGAAAAGGTAGGGGCCGTGATCCTTGATGGGATAAGCAGATTCATTACGTCTTCAACTAAATATTTTTCTCCTCAAAATCCATGGTTTGATGGCAACTGTTCCCTTGTCCTTCGAGAGATAGAGACGATGCTAATCATGAATGGAAAGGCTCTCTTTCTATCATTCTTGCGAATTTTCATTCAGTTCGTAATCGTTGCAGTGATGTTCTTCGACGGACTAAGCGTACTTTCACTAAAATTATGTGCGCTGACCTCCATGACTCATAATGATAAAAATTTCTAATAACTTCTGCAAATCTGCCTTTCCCCCTCTTATTCGCTCTGAAGGTTCTGCAGCTAATACTCCCTCTGAAAAGGCTAATCTCTTCGGCCTTCTTTTTTTCACCTAATTCCACCCTGCAAGCAGTCAAAGGATATTAAATATTGAAATGCTCCTGTAATAGTAGTGTTCTGTTTCTAAAGATGCAATATCAACTAACGTTATTATGGTACTTTACCTTCAGGAAAATATATACCGTATGTCACTCGAAAAAAAACAAAAAAAAAAACAGGGAATATCATTACTGCACTTTGTATGAAATCTAATCCTTTGACTACTTAGCTTTTATAATGAAGTAAAAACTCTATTTACAATTTTCAATTACTAGTAAAATTAATAATTGCTTAACAATTATTAAAATTTAGTGAAGCTAAAGTTAATATTTATTTTTAAAAATCCGAACAAATTATTTTTTTATAACACATGTAGAATGGAACTGAAATTAAAATTATAGGAATAGGATAGGAAAAGAAAAATAGGGAGTAATTTTTCATTGGTAGAGGAAAATTCAATTCATATATATATATATATATATATTATATATATTATATATATATATATATATATATATATATATATATATATATATATATATATATATATATATATATATATATATATATATATATAATATATATATATATATATATGTCGTTCTCAGTCGCAACATGCGGTGGTTCGACCCATGATGAGGTAAGAATTTCTTTATTTTCCCAATATGTTTAGCTCTTTTTACTTTGTACAAATTTACTGCTTGGTTTATAAGCATTTGTTGAATAAAATCTTAAGAGCGGGGAGGAACAGGGTGAAAACCTGGTGACGGTACCTTGACGGGAAGATCGGTTTCTTGAAACTGTTCTTGAAGCGAACTTTTTTTGAGTTCGTGGATAGCTCAGCGGTAGAGCACCGAGTCTTTTGTCGTTCTCAGTCGCAACATGCGGTGGTTCGACCCCTGATGAGGTAAGAATTTCTTTATTTTCCGAATATGTTTAGCTCTATTTACTTTGTACAAATTTACTGCTTGGTTTATAAGCATTTGTTGAATATATATAAATATATATATATATATATATATATATATATATATATATATATATATATATATATATATATATATATATATATATATATATATATATATATATATATATATCCTCTCTTACAGTATGTTGTTAGTCGAGCGACTTATGAAATCATCAGATGCGTTTAAAGTGGACGTGTGCAATAAATGTGGACTCATTGGTTATTCAGGATGGTGCAATTACTGTCGATCTTCTTCTTCAATTTCAACCATTGAAATACCTTACGCTTGTAAACTCTTGTTCCAAGAGTTACAGTCAATGAATATTGTTCCTAGGATACAACTTTCTAATTATTGTTCATCTTAATATTTTTAGTTCAAATTCAAGATAGTCATAATTTATTTTTATTAAAAAAAATTCTAGCCTTGTTGTATTTAAAAGCCCTAACTACTTTTATACAAATGTATTCCATAAACTTGTTTGTTCTTTTCAATAGTAAAAAATGCTTCAACGTCTCGAAAATCCAGCTATTGTAATTTTTTTCCTTTAAAGTTATAATACGTGAAGAGCCTAAAGCCTCAACTCTCCCTAAGAAGTTTTGAGATAGAAGTAAATTATCATTGAATTAAAACTATTGAACATGGGTAAAACAGACAGTAAGAAGCCATATGGGCCTATCGGAACTGTCCCAGTCAACTTATATAATTTGTCAAACTAATGACTCATGCAATATGCAAAATACCTGTCCATAAGCCCATTTACAACCCAGATTGATCCCACCCAAAAGTTGTCTGAAACTATAGCTACGATATAATATATTGTGGAGTCATTTTATTAGGCTATTATCATTTTACCATATAAAGTATGCAGGTTAAATTTTATGACTAACGAGCCCTCTAATTAGACTTGCCTACACCCAGACCATCCATTACCAATGCCTGTCAGACTTAGTCATGATATACACAGGTGACAAGGTGGTTCACTCTTTATTCCATACGTACCCAATTTCGCTAGAATAAACCGTCCCTGCCACACCGGTTTACCAGCGATAGACTATCGTCATAATTCAACCTGTACTTCATCGTAGTAGTAAATGTGTAGATTCTGATTCACGAGTACATATGCATAAAATAGCTAGAAATAAAACCCTATATAGGATATTCGCGCTTCAAACAGAAGCAATAGTTACCCAATAATTTAAATGGAGACATTAAAGATTATGATTTTTTCATTATGTACGTTTGGAAGCGAGCATTAGAACAATGCATTCAGAGAAAAGGTAGCAGCTCTGATCCTTCTAATTATCACACTATAGTTCTCACTTGTAGTTTGTCTCAAGATTTTTGAAACCCTTCTTAACTCTAATTTTTAATTCGTCCGGCATCGCATTCCTTTTTTTCGATCAGTTTGGCTCTATACGCTCGAGGTCTATTGGTGATATACTATCTTTTGACAGTTTTATAGTGTTCTGATGTTAAAGACTATGGGGAATCTTGTGTGATGGTGCTCGAAATACCTAATGCATTTGATCGGGTATGGCGCGCTTCACTGTTTCCTTTCCCAACGATAGTGGTATCGCTCAGGGTTCCTTCTTATTTCTTACTCTTCATTAATGATCTTTTCAGCTGCTCAACTATTCATTTGCCGATGGCTTGACCTTCCATTCTTCTACTAATTTGAAATGCTCCATCTTTTACTTTTAGAGTTGCCTCCCGTCTTGATCTTTCCAATTTTGTTCTTGCTAATCTAGATAGATTTTCCTAGAGAAGTCGTCAAAACCATGTGATAATCGACTCTTACAAATCTCATATTCAAAAACATCTAACTTTCATTTCTTTCGATGGTTTTCCCCATCTCTTCTGTTGACAATGTAAACATCCTTGGTTTTAACATAAACAAAAGAAAATGTCTTGGAAACCTAGTATCACAATGGTTGCCAGGGTGGCCTTAAAGAAGCTGGGAGTTGTTTTGCAAATTATTTTACTTTGCAGTCGTTTCCAACTACACAAAGGTCTCATCGCCTTTGTATGGTGTACTGCTCTCATATCTGGGTTGACCCAGGCTTCACCTTTAGGATTGGGTAGAGTCAAAAGACTTGCGAACTACACTTTACTTTCGAATTCACGATTTTTTATCTTTGCGATAAGACATTTGTGTTTTATCTCTTATATTAATAGTATTTAATACTATAGTAGCAAGTACTCGAGGGAACTGACCTCTTTTAGCAACCTGTGGAATTCCCTTCCATCTTCTATTCCTGTTTAATTGCATCTTCTTCACTTTACAGCTCACGTCCGTGCTCATCTGCGTAATTTACGTTAGGTAGAGATTTTATTCTTACGCTTTATTAGTATTATGTCGTCCTTACCTTTTTGAGTAAGTTATACTTCAAGTTCTAAGTCCATCGGGTTTGAGTACAGCTGCAAAAAAGCAGAGGATACAAATTTTTAGTTTCCTCTGTATAAGTTTATATTAAGTTTTAGTAAGTCAATTTTCAAATAATTAAAATAAATTTGAATAAAAATTATATGGAACCTTTAAAAAAAAAAAAAACTTAAAAAATACCGAGTAGAGAAAAAAAATTAAATAAAATAAACTTTAATTTCATAAACAAACATGTTTTTGCACGCAAACTATTTGGTAAATGTAAAAAAACAAAAATTTTAATACAAACTTTTCATATATATATATATATATATATATATATATATATATATATATATATATATATATATATATATATATATATATATATATATATATATATATATATATATATATATATATCATTTACTCTTGGAATTTTATGGAATTTTGCATTCTTTTTACATATTTTTCAACAGTTGACAGTAAATGTCGACGAAATGCTGATGTTTGATTATTTTGATTATTATTATTATTATTATTTGTAGACTGAACTGCTTCAAATGTAGATTCAAAATAGTTTTTAATGTATTTTTGGATATTGATCTTTTTTACCTTAGAGGAATAATTAATATCTACATTGCCTTCGACTTTTCTATACATTCCAGGATCAGGATGCTGGTGCTTAATTACTTTGTTGTATATGAGTTTTGATGTTACGACTTTCCTATACTTTCCAGAATAAGGATGCAGAGGCTTAATTAGTTTGGTGGACGAACGTTTTGGTACGGGTGCCTCTGTCGATGAATTACTATCTACTTTTTTGAACACTCCCCCACATTCCTCCTCATGTTTCTTCCACCAATGATCTTCTGGGCCTGGAGGTCTTGATATCGCTCTTTTTAGTATACCATAATAAGGCTTCTTATTACGACAGGGACCACTGCATTTATATATATTTACTCTAAATTTATCAACTTCCTTACGAAAACTGTGATAAATCTTTAAAAGAAAAATAAACAATATTAATTATAATATAAAGAAAACAGAAAATGAAGACACAAATAAATATTACGCAACAAAATAAATATATAAAAAATTCACACATAAAAAAAAAAACTCCAAATTACATATGTACAAAATTTTTACCTTAATGTGTGTTCCTTCTCGCTCATTAATATATTTCATCAAACTCTTAAACTCCTCTCCATGACCATTAGAGCCTTCTATCCCCTTTTGGAGATACAAATATGCATGGATCATCTCATGCTAAATTAAAATAACAAAAAAAAAATTTATGAAATATGTATAAAATATTGTTTCACACAATATAATAATAAACTACTTTTTTCCTTATTATACCAGCAAAGTATTGATAACATCATTGTAAGGTCTCTGACTTAAAATAGGTTTACTCAATTTTATAAGGCAGTATCTTGAACCATTACGCTGGTTCATGTACGTTTTTCCAGTACATCTGAAATATATATATATATATATATATATATATATATATATATATATATAATATATATATATATATATATATATATATATATATATATATATATATATATATATATATATATATATATATATATATATATATATATATATATATATAGAAAAGTGAGTTGCAGCTCTGGAAAGACTTGTGAAACGTTATTATATTCATGCACATTGTCTCTCTATTTACTATTACAGTTAGAAGGACAACACACTTTAGCTACAGAGAAAGTAAAATTTCTAACAATTTGGTAATTGAGTTATTCTGCCGGAATACCAAAAAAAATTAAATTCAAGATTAAATAAGCATTCGCATGGAATGATTAAAATTAAGTTATACTGTTGAATAAGTAAAATTAAAAAGGAAAAGAAATACAGGTGCTTCTTGATTAACACAGCTAATTACTTCTTTACTGTTACCTCGTACATAATTACTGCATCAATAATAAGCAATGGTAAACGTTGTAATCTATCTATGATCTCTATCAAAGAAAATAAATGCTAAAAATGCTTATTGAATAAAGTTTATATAGAATAATGGATAATTCATAGATTAGTTTTAGCAATGCTTGTCTTTAAACAAAATTTATCAAGGACTGTTTGAACAGTTTTCTTTCTTAACCAAAATTCTTTGATAATAAAAAAAAATCCAACTCTAGATCTTGGTCAAACAAGCCTACTTTGATTAACATCTATTTATATATCCATTATGTATTACTGAATTGATTCTAAATTTCAAAATATTTTATTTTTTAAGTGAAAATTTTAAGAGTGTAGGTTTAATTATAAAGTACAAAGGTAAACACTACTGTAAAATTTAATACTTAAAACTACGTACAAAGTCATATTCTCACTCCATGATACGGAGGTTCTTCGGTTTAGTATTCCACTGAAATATTTATCATTGAACTTTTTTAGTAGATCTTCCAAATGTACATTCTCAAACTTTCTAAATTGTTCAGCCATTGCTAAAATAGAAAATTTAATTAAAATTTGGGTCTTTCTGTAGTTTCACTGGCACATTTTTACTTTTATTTTATTTAAAATATAAAGAACAAAATGTACAGAAACCCATTACACAAACACTCATGAAGATTGAAATATATGAGATAGTCAATATGAACACCTTAAAAGGTACTTAAATATCGCAACAGCGGGTAGTAAATGCCATGTTGGGAGATAATCACAACAGTGAATAAATTGCCATCCATTTGCATAAATCTTGGCTTAATCACCATACTGTCCATGACATCATGCAGTTCAATAAAGTTTCTGCAAGGTGAGTAACAAGACAGCTGACTGGAGAATTGAAGCTCAGCACAATGATGGCTAAGAAGAGTTATGTGGTGCTTTACAGCTGAAGGTGATGTCTTTCTACAATAAATTGTAACTGGATGTGAAATTTGGGTCTACTACTAAGACATTGAGCAAGGAATGGCATTGTGAGGGTATTATAATTTGACCAACAACAAGACCATATAAATCAAGTACCTTTACATATAAGAAATCTATTTAAGGAAGATGAAGTTTTAGGGCTTTGAGAAATTATGCTTGAAGAAGTCCATGGAAAAAAAAGAAAAAGATAAAAAAGAATGTAAGATATCTACATGTTAACTATTTTTTTTTTAAAGCAAAAGTTGTTAATTTTCAGAATAATTTATCACAAGATATGACTGATAGTACTCTCTTTTCAACCTTCCAGAAAAAAAGAAAGATCAATACAGGGATGATAAAAATTTAAATAGCTGATACAGTATTTAAAAGCCATGTAATTTGGGATATCAGTGATTTGGTTTTACAAATTAGCTGATATTTCAGCTTCATCATTTACATGTTGCATGTAAAATTTATGGAGTTCGTGTTTATTGCTTGCAAGACAAAAATTTAAATTTACAACAGCCAATCAAAGAAATTGGTGCCTCTACATGTAAATGTATTTAAATTGTAAAATGTAAATTTTAACTATTTCCTGATATTCTGTTACTGTCTTTTGTTTTTTTTTTTTTGTTTTTTTAAATACTTTTTTTTTTTTTTTTTTTTTTTTTTTTTTTAAAATAGTTTAATAATAATTAATATTTTTTTTATATTTATTTAAAAATTAAAATACTATATTATATATATATATATATATATATATATATATATATATATATATATATATATATATATATATATATATATATATATATATATATATATATATATATATATATATATATATATATATATATATATATATATATATATATATATATATATATATATATATATATATATATATATATATATATATATATATATATATATATATATATATATATATATATATATTCCACATACCTTAAAATTAGAATTGGGGTATTTATAATATTCTGAGTCAGCACAGTTTATTTTAACTCCATTGAATCTATCAACAGAAAATGAAAAAATGCACTAAAGAAAACCTAATGAAATAAAGTACAGCACTTTTGTATAATAAAAATACCAAAACATCTAAATTTTACTATAAAAAATCCTCAGATACTGTCTTTCGCTTTTGCAATTTATTGAAATGCCAAGTTGTCAATAGTGTGATATATTAAAAAAAAATGTTCTAAACCATATCTGGGCTATATTTTTTTTATTATATACGTAATAAAGAAAACTGAAGACTATGAAGCTGGATATATATATATATATATATATATATATATATATATATATATATATATATATATATATATATATATATATATATATATATATATATATATATATATATATATATATATATATATATATATATATATTATATTATATATATATATATATATATATATATATATATATATATATATAATATATATATATATATATATATATATATATATATATATATATATACTGTAAGATAAAAAAACTAACCAATTTTTTTTGAAAATTTCAACTTTCAGAAGGTGTGAAAAATCAGGATTGCATGATAAAACTATTTATAATTTTTTTGAGAAATATGAACCTTTCTGAATATTTTTATGAAAATTACTATTTTTTTAAAATTTTTTTTTGAAAATTAAAGGTAAAGGAAAAAAAGGAAACCAGGGAATTCTAACCACTTGCATAGGGGGAAGCTAATCACTGCACAATATTTAAAAATCCCTATTCAGTATTGCTTTTTATTAATATAAATGGATAAAATTAGTATTATAGACTATCTAGAACTTAATTAAAAGAAAAAAAAAAATGTGTTTGGACTGAAATATTCAACAAAAATTGAAGACAAATACAAAAATTTATGTAATTTTTCTACATATTTCCTTTGCAAAATGACTTGATAAATGACCTGTAGATAGTTAAATCATCAAAAAAATTTTCTAAATAAAAACTGAATTTAGCCCAACTTTATAACCTCTGAAAATTTCATGTACATTGATTGAAAAATATTAAAGTTATTCAGACTTTTAAATGGTTAGTTTTCCCCATGAGGTGTTTAGTTTTACCCCACGTTTAATATTTTTAATATTTTAATAATATTTTATAATATTTTATAATATTTTAATATTTTTAATTTTTTTTTAATATTTTAATATTTTCTAAATTTTAAATGCGAACACCTACCTTTCCCTTTTTAAATGCTCATTTAGTTGGATTCTTTCGTGGTCAATATTTTTATTTTTTTTGGCCAGACTTTAGAAAAAAAAAATTATTTTGCAAAAATAATCTCCTCAAAATGGGGGAAATTTTTTTAAATTCTAGTTATCATTTATTAAATTTATTCTATATAAAACATTGAAATATAAAGACTATTCTACCACAAAAATTCAAAATTGATGTTTGAATAGTTTCTTTCTTACAAAAAATTTGATTAAAATTTACTTTTGAGGTGGTTAGTTTTTAGTATATATATATATATATATATATATATATATATATATATATATATATATATATATATATATATATATATATATATATATATATATATATATATATATATATATGGGGGTAAAGCCCCCTGAACACATCCATAAGCAGTGATGGAAATAATTTAAAAGTTAGATTATTGTCAAAAACTGTCTGCTATGCTGACATTTTTTATTAATGAACTTAAATTTAAAATGGACATGACAATATAGTCATTTTGAAGGAAATCAAAAAGGTGTGACCCAAGTACAGAAACTTAAAATGTATTTTCTTATTAGCATATAATAAAAATATGTTGGAAAAGTAAATTAAAATACCACATCATATAAAAAAAAATTTGACATTTCATGATTACAGGATATTCGCAGTAATAAGACTTATTTTGAGCACCAATATGAAAAATTTCAAGTATTAAAAAATGAATATTGATGACTTAACTATTTCCAGGTAAGGGGAATATGCTGAAAAATTTGTATAAATTTTGCTCTAGTACATGTCTTAAATTTTTTTTTAATATTTCAGTCCAAAAACTTTTTTTTTTTTTTTTTTTTCAAATTATGTTGTAGATAGTCTATAAAGTTAGTTTTATCCAGTAACATTAATAAAAAGCACTACTGAATATTTTAAAAATTTTAAAAAAATTGGTTAGTTTTCCCAGTTTTACAGTATATATATATACAGTATATATATATATATATACGGTATATATATATATATATATATATATATATATATATATATATATATATATATATATATATATATATATATATATATATATATATATATATATATATATATATATATATATATATATATATATATATATATATATATATTATATATCAAAAACTATATTTGATAATATGGCTTTCATATAATTTTGAACTTTTTATTTTTAACTCTAAAATAGCTATACAAAATTTGTTTTAATATTTTTGTAATGACACTGAACAAGAAACTCTCACAATGTGATGTTAGTTTCAGCAAACTTGCAGTGTGAGAAAATTGGATACTGCTTTATTCAAATTATGTATTTATTACTTTAATTAATTTTACAAATTTTTTTTGCATTTTTAATTTACAAAATCATTTTCCACGGCTCAATTAATCTAAAAAAAAACAAAAAATACTTGACCAATTCAAGTTTCGGTATATGAAGAAAAATATCCACTACTGTGAAAAGATACATTTACCTTTTCCAGAAATAATTAAAAACTTGAATTCATCACAAATAACTACCTAGCATTCCAATAATATAAAAAATCAAAGGATATATAAAGAACATTCCATCTTAAAATTTTATAATAACACTGATAATTTTTGTATGTATTATACAAAAATACTGCTCTGTACTTCCTCTGGCTTCCTTTAATGCATTTACGTTTATTTTGTATTCATATTTTTATAAAATAAAAATAAACCACGCTGCCTCAAAATACTATAAATACCAGATTTAGAGTTAGGTTAATGTCTACCATTGTATAATGTACTAATGGCAATCCATATATGATGTAACCTTTCTTTAAATGTATTAAATTTCCTTTTGAAGAGAAATTCAGCTAAATGGCCATGCAATTCACGTTGATGTCCACACTTAGGTATCCCTAGTCTAACCTCACTCCAGAATTTCTCTATTATTTGCATGTTTTCTCCTGTCTCTGAATCAATAAAATTGTACAAATTATTCACAGTTAGATGTTGATACTCTTCTGATTGGTGGCAATCATATGTCTTCCAACAATTGCTTACAACTGTTGTACCTGGCAAAATATATTCTTTTATTATAGGGAAAAGGGTTTCTTCACTTCTGTTTGTCATAGGGAAAATAAATGCCTTTTTACTTTCCCTTTCAATTCCACCAATTATCCAGGCATTTTTCTGACCAATCTTCGCCTCATCAATTTCAACAGTTTTACCAACTCCTCCTAAAGGTTCAGAGTTATTATATATGAAATACTTGCAAACTTCTCTCAAATAATTGCTCCATTCTACAACTGTGGTTGATGACATGTCAAGCTCTTGTTTAAAAAACTTTTGACGCGGATGGGGCAATAGTGACCAATAAACAACAAATTTACAAATTTTGGAGATACCTAAGTGATGACGTTCGAAAAATGTCCCCATTTAATTGAGAAACTTTGTAATTGCAATTAACATATTTTGCTTTTGATTTTCTCTCGGATACACGCATTTGTTTGTTGCACTGAAATGCATATTTTTTTCCATTCAACCACATTGGTACATTACATTTCATACAAATTTTTGTTCTAGGCAATACTTTATGTTTGTACAAAAAATTTATTAGATTCTCTTCATTTTCACATAAAATTAAAAAAGAAATCATTGTATTTTCACAATTATTACAAGTTAATAAATCCTCAACATCACCAAATGAATCACAAACTTCCATGCTTTTGTTTTAAAGTAAAGTAAGCTATGAGGACTTGAGAAGTATGCTAGGGATGCGGAAAAAGTACCGATATATATCAATGTTGATATTTTTTACGATAATATCAAATTATCGATGATATTTTTAAAATTGATATATCGATACTTTATCTTCAGTATCGATGATATTTTTAAAATTGATATATCGATACTTTATCTTCAGTATCGAATATCGAATATAAAAAAAATAAAATAAAAAAAAAAAATATATAATATATATATATATATATATATATATAATATATATATATATATATATATATATATATATATATATATAATATATATATATATATATATATATATATATATATATATATATATATATATATATATATATATATATATATATATAATATAATAATAGATATAGACATTACTTTTTAAAAAAAAAAAACTACGAAACGTAGTGAAAAATAAATTACATTTTTAGAATCCTTGTCGAATTTCAGGTAGGAAAAATTGGGAAATAAAAAAAAAATCCTTATAATAATAAAGTTTACATAAGTAAAGTTTACTTATTTTTATCTGTGGAGAGCATCGTACGCCTGGCAAGGTACGTTTTTTTTCAATTTTCTCGAAATTGGAAAAAATGGAAAATACCCCCAAATCGTCTACAGAAAAAGTAGTCTACAGTATCATCATCACTCACGGGTCGGGGGTACGGGGGGCAGAGCCCCCCGTAGACATACGATCATCAAAACACCAAATTTAAGTTTGTTACGTCATCAGTTGTTGTTTGTTACGTCATCAGTTGTCGTACAAAATCATTTTTATTAATTTTTTTATTTATTTTTTTGCAAATATTTTACACTTTTCCTAACTAAAATTCGACAAGGATTCTAAAAATGTAATTTATTTTTCACTACGTTTCGTAGTATTTTTTTTTTATATATATATATATATATATATATATATATATATATATATATATATATATATATATATATATATATATATATATATATATATATATATATATATATATATATATATATATATATATATATATATATATATATATATATATATATATATATATATATATATATATATATATATATATATATATATTATATATATATATATATATATATATATATATATATATATATATATATAAAACTACTATAAATATATATAAAACTACTGTTCGAAAACTACTGTTAAAGCTGTACTGTGGCTTGTCAATGTGTTCAGAACAGACTCTGCACATAGGGTGTGTTCCATGGTCAAGATTCTTTAAGAATATTGAAAATTCCTTAAAGGGAAATGGACTAGGCAAAGTGTCTCACTTGATATTGCTGCAATAATTTTCTTCTCGAAGCAGCGAAAATTCAAGATAGAAACTTCAATCTTCAATTTTCGCTGTCACAATCTTGAATGGTCACGTGATGTAAATAAACATTGATTAGTTAGGCCAAGGTCTTCTTTTAGAATAAAATCTTTTATAAATATTACTGCACAGATAGATTTGCTTGCAAATTATTTTGGATAATTATTTTAGCCTTTTCGAATCATTAATTTGTTTTAAATGCTGTAAATTAATTATTTCCAATTATTCAAAATTGCGTTTGTCCCAACGTTTTTAATCATGGCTGCTGCCAAAGTCTTTTTAAAATCTTTATTTTGTCATTGTCTATACTTATCATGTGGTCTGACTCATATTTTATTTTATATTTTAAAGAAATTATAACTTGATATGGTCTTAATGATATTAAT
The DNA here is from genome assembly GCA_009176605.1 of Armadillidium nasatum. Classification (NCBI taxonomy): domain Eukaryota; kingdom Metazoa; phylum Arthropoda; class Malacostraca; order Isopoda; family Armadillidiidae; genus Armadillidium; species Armadillidium nasatum. The sequence continues at coordinate 156,797 of SEYY01018826.1, read as the reverse complement.
TAAATTATGTGATTGTTTAAGTTAATTAAATGACTGATTAAATTAGATTTTAAATTATATTTACGTTCATCAGCTGATAATTGCTAAAGTGAAGTGTCTCACTCATTTTCAACGATTTTCGCTACAGCTGGCTTAAGCGTGACGTCACTCTTGATTTCATGGAACACACCCAATTGTCTAGTCTATGCTCTGTATGTACCATGAGATATGCAGCATCGATGTTACCGTTATCGTCACCCCTAATAGCTAATAGCATAGTAAAAGTAATTTAGATCAGTGTTATAAATTTAAGACAATCTTGAATTCATATTATTGCCGCAAAATAAATTTCAAATGGCTTCGTAAATAACAAAGGCTTATTTTGATAATCACAAATATTTTTATATTTGTCTATTTCCTTGATAAAAATTCTGTAGGAAAAACGATATTTGTTCAAAAAAAAATTGCTTATATTAACGTGGTAATTTATATTTAAAATAGGGACATGTAAGCCTTTAGTCGACTATGAATAAGATATTTCTCAACTCTGGTATATTAGGAGGTCTCTGACCTTTGGCCACTATATATATATATATATATATATATATATATATATATATATATATATATATATATATATATATATATATATATATATATATATATATATATATATATATATATATATATATATGAACCGACCGGGGCCCCGGCCCCGGCCAAAAATCAGGGAAAACCGGGGTTAAAATGGCAAATTATACTTAAAATTTTTTATTTTTTTTAAATTTTCAGCCGATTCTGCTGAAACTTTCAGTTATATAGATTTTTTACCGGTAAGAAAAGTCCATTTCTAGCGTTTTTCCGAGTCTATTACGGTTAAAAGTTTTTTTTTTTTTGTTGAAATTTTACCCTTTTTTAATTGAATGGCGGTGCCAAACCACTTTTTAGAATGAGCTGAAAATTGGACTATTTATTCAAAATTAAATGGGATACAAAAGTCTTTAATAGACTTTTGTTCCCAGAGTTATAGGAAAAATGTTATAAGCCAAAAACTGACCAACCAAAAAAAAAAAAATTTTTTTTGAACTAAAAAAATCCACCTTTTCAGAAAAAATTAAAAAAAAAAAAAAATACAACTATGACATTTCCTATTTTTGGTGTGTATAGAGGAGGGGTGGGGCTACAAATTCCTCTATGTACTTTATTCGATGACATTCGTTGGTTTTGAGATATAGCCTTCAAAAAGGTCCATTTTTGGCCAAATTTCAAAAATTCCCAAAGTTTGAGAGGCTATATCTCGCTTCAAACAAAGAGCATTTAAAAATGCACTAAATAAATATTGTTGCCCTGCCCTCTTCTAAACAATATTCACAAATAAAAAAAAAATAGTAGGTAGCGTTTTTTATAAATAATTTTTTTTTTTTTTTTTTTTTTTTTTTTTTTTTTTTTTTCAAGTGCTTATATAACTTTTTTCTAGACGTGATATCAAAAACCTATTCCCACCAATGCAAGAAATTGGGGCAAAGGTATTCAGCTAAATTTTCAGCTCATGTGGACCAGTGGTTTGATCCAGTTATTCATTTTTTTCAACTTTGGGTCCAAATAAGTTTCAAACCGTTATAGACTCAAAAAAATGCTCGAAATCAACTCAGAACTTCGTGAAAAAATTCACATACTTTGAAAATTTCAGCTCAGTCAAATAATAAATAAAAAAATTTCAAACAAAATATAAGAAAATTAAGATTTTTTTTCTTTTCTGTTTCTTTTGACCGCTCCTTTTCTGCTAGTGAATGTTCATCTTTGTGTTTTGATTTTAGATACTCCAAAAAGATTTGGTTGAAATTTTTTTTACTTGTAGCACCCGGAGGTTCTCTTCTAATTTTCTGACTGCAGATGTTAACATTTAGCTATTTCGAGCCTATCCTGAAACATTGTAAAGTATATTCAAATACTGCAGAAGCTGATCTTTTAGCCATATTGACTGAAAGTATAAACAAAATAATAATTTTTAAATAATGCAGCTAAATGATACAAGTTTGATACATGGCAATAAAATAACAATGATATGTATAAATACAGGTTAAATTGATAATTTTATATCTTACATTTTTTCAAACTTTACCTTAGGGTCTTACTTAAGTAAACCTGTTGAATCACTATTATGAATTAGAATATTTTTTGTTTTTAATTTTTGTACTTTTTTTAAACTTTAACTATACAAAACTGTAATTTTTTGATTTTTTTTTTGGAGAAAATGCATATAATCATTAATTTAAGTGAATGTTGGCTATTCTACTCCTTCCTTACAATTAAATAAATAAACCTTATATCTAATTTTCTTAACCTTAAATTTCAGTGCTTTTGACCTCTTTACAAATTTTAGGAAACCCCGGCCAAATTTGGGGCCCCGGCCAAATTCCAACCCCGGTCGGTCCCTATATATATATATATATATATATATATATATATATATATATATATATATATATATATATATATATATATATATATATATATATATCAGCATGAATAACCAAAGATATTTCAGTGTTGTTACATAGAGTTCAAAAAACAAAGTAAAAGAAATACAGAATGCAAAAATATTGGGCACTTTAATAATTTGAAAATTTTTTTATAATTAAGAATTTTATTTTCACTGGATATCCAGTTGGATAGTAATGATACTGGATAACTGGATTGTAACTGGATATCCAGCCCATCCCTACTAGTTTGTTAGCTATCACTGAAAGAGCCAACATTTGCCAGCTTAGGCCTATTTCCTGGCTGTAGGTGTACATATACCCTTCAAGTTCAGGTTACATTAAGTCGAACTAGTTTGTTGAATCTAACAAACTAGTGCTACTTAACCTAACCATGACTTGAAGGATAAATGTATGCCTAACTGCTAGTAAATAGACCTAACCTTGTAAACACTGGCTTTTTTAGTATTTATCTAACAAACTAGTTTAACTTAACCCAATCGACTTAAAGTATAAATGTATGCACAACAGCCAAAAAATAGGCCTAACCTCGCGAATGCTGGCTATATATATATATATATATATATATATATATATATATATATATATATATATATATATATATATATATATATATATATATATTGACTGACCTGGGCTAGATTTTTGCCGGGGCTGGGCTAGGGTTGCCTAAAATTTGTAAAGAGGTCAAAAGTAATAAAATTTTAGGTTAAAAAAATTAGATATAAATTTAAATAAGGTTTACTTAATTGTAAGGAAGGAGTAGAATAGCTAACTTTCACTTAAATTAATGATTATATATATTTTCTCCGAAAAATATATGTATATATATACCGATATATATATATATATATATATATATATATATATATATATATATATATATATATATATATATATATATATATATATATATATATATATATATATATTGACTATCATAAAAGTTTGCAAAAATCATGCTGGGACTGGGGGCCCCAGTCAGTCCATAGTCTTGCTTCATTATCGGTACAAAAAGCAAAAACTTTAATTAAAATTGTATTTAATATGGTTTTTATATAGATATGAAATGATTTGATAAATATATACAGGTATACCTCATTTAGTCAGACTTTGTTTAGTCCAGTTTCATTATAGTCTTGCTTATTAATTAATAATATAATAATATAAAATAGTAATTTTTTTTATAAGTGAAAAATGGAAGCACACTTTCCACTCAGAATCTGTATTGTACGATGACTGCACTAAATACACATTGTCAACTATTCAGTATTCAACTAGTCACTACATTTAAGTTGTGTTATCATTTTCAATTTTTTAGTAATTAAAAATGAAATCTTTAAATATTTCTTTTTTTAATTATACATTAATAAAACCTTTTAAATTCACTTCGTATCATTTTATTATTTATTTTCAGTCATTGAAATCATCATTAATACAGTACAATGATAATTGAAAAAATGCTGAAAAGAAATTATTGGAACCAATTATCATTTTTCCTATAGCTTACCTTCTTTAAATAGTCCAGTTTCAAACAGTTTAGGATGTTGCCTGAACCAATTAGTTGGACTGTGTATGACTATTGAATAATTAATAGCTTTTAGCTACCAATACTAATTAATTTTATACTCTACTGATATCGCAATTCATTATGTAAATGAAAATTTGACTTTGAATTTAAATAAAAAAAAACTGCATATTGAAAGATGAAACTGAATTTACTTTTATATTGAACTTTTCCATAATCTCACCAATAGCTTCTTTAATATATTTTAAGTTGTATTTGGCATTCTCTTCTGTATGTATAAAAGTCACCATTGAGGATCATTTTTGAAGAGCATCCATCCACACACTTGTAATACCATGCAAACTTTTTCAGTCAGCTAACTTTCAAATTGTTTTCACTTCATCATGAACCATATCAAAAGAATCAACCCCTTTGAATTCATCTATTGAATTACTGAAACGTTTTACAAAGAATCAAAATCAGGAAGGTCAAGAATTAATGAAATGACCCATTTGACAACCCATTTCTCCAGGAATCCTGATTCATTCTTTTAAAAGAATGATTTTTTTTATTCTCAGAAATGAGAAGGATTCGACTCCAGTTTACTGTTTTATGTATTATTGAAAGTTAAAATTTGCAGGCGACAGCAAAGTTTTCAGTACTGAATGTTACGGGTTGAGCATCCCTTTTATAGATATTCCATTTTCTTTAAAAAGCAACTGAATTTTATATTTGTTATTATTTATCTTCTAATAGGAATATCATTTGATTTTACTTGAATTTATTTTATTTTTCAGACTGAAAGAACAAAGATTAATTTTTGTTGTGGAATAATTGTTTTGTTATATTGATATTCTCTCTCAAAAGATTTAAATGTAAGTAGTTTTACAAAATAATTAGTATTATATAATATATATATATATATATATATATATATATATATATATATATATATATATATATATATATATATATATATATATATATATATATATATATATATATATATATATATATATATATATATATATATATATATATATATTTTCAGAGATTTGGTTAGAAACATGAGTTCATTTTGTGTCATTAGAAAATATAAGGAAGGCGATGAACATACTATCAAAGAAATAATTTCAGAAAGCGTAATGGAGCAAGTTAACAGTTATTTCTGGAATGCCTGTCTTTCGGAGCTTTTCCCACAGGTTGTTACTTTTAAATTTTAAATTTCTTGGTTAAATACTTAAAAGGTTTTAAATTAAAAAAAAAATTTTTTTAGACAAATATTAACATTATCACTTCTGTTAATGATTATTTGATTTTTGAAAATTTTTTGTAACATAGAAATGAAGAGCCATTCGAGGCAGATTACAAATTTATTTTTTTTAACTGAGACAGTCTTAGTTGGCCTGTGGTGGTTTTTCGTTGTCATTGTTTTCTTATGTAATATTTCATAGATTTAGTCATATAAAAGTTATTTTAGAAGTTCAATCTTATGATTCATATATTGTTTTATAAAAGATTATTTTTATAATTATTATTATTATTGGTATTGATCTTTCAAAAATTAATTTTTTTAATATTTTTTTTTCTTTTTTTTTTTTTACAATTTCTTTGATTCCAGAAAGATTACATTATCATACTTCTATATTCTTTTTCCTAATTCCTTTAAATCATCTTGTTAAATAAACATTATACACCCTATTATTGTTTTCATTCGTAGAAATGTTTTTTTTTCTTTGTCAAAATAACTGACGTTGTGAAATTTTTAGCATTTGACTTTATTGAAATCTTAAAGGTTTAATTTATTTGAATCAATAGTGAAAGTTTTTAATTTAAATAATAATGATAGATTTTTTTTTTTTTTTTTTAAATTTTATGATTTTTTTTCTTATATTTTCAGATATTTTATTATATATATATTATATATATATATATATATATATATATATATATATATATATATATATATATATATATATATATATATATATATATAATATATATATATATATATATATATATAATTCAGATAATTTTTTCTTATATTTTCAGATAATTTTTTTCTTATATATTTTCAGATAATTTTTTTTCTGATATTTTCAGATAGCGGTGGCGTGTGTTGCAATTTCTTACATCTTTTTAGGAATACCTCTGAAGTATGCTTTAATATTCGTTCCTGGATCTGTAATTTTTATTTACTTGGTAGTTTATTTTGGACATTTTATTAAGGTAAAAAGAATCTTTGTTTATTATTTATTTGTTCATTAATATTTTAGATTTATTTTATGCTTATTAAAATTTTTTTCAATTCTGCAAGATAAGGTTAATATTATTGTAATGGGTAATTTTATTTGTATTGCATTTACCCACAAACTCACACATACATGCAATAATATATATATATATATATATATATATATATATATATATATATATATATATATATATATATATATATATATATATATATATATATATATATATATATATATATATATATATATATAGGAATAGAGTTAAGTATTGTGCTGGGTATCAGCATTTTTTTTTTTTTTTTTTTTTTTTTTTTTTTTTTTTTTTTTTTTTTTTTTTTTTTTAAATTCTAAAACTACTGAATCCAATCCCATGCACTATATAATATAATAAAATTGTGTGCAAAAATTTTAAATGATCAAAAAAAATTTCTAATTAGATGTGAAGCAATATAGAAAAACTTTATAAAAGCCACATTTTAAGTATTTGTAACTAGAAGATATGGTAACCAATACTGAAATTAATATAGAAATGTACATTAAAAGGATTTTAAGATAGTAAAGTGAGTTCATGGTCAAAATATTGGTTGATAAGGAATCAAGAAAGAAATAAAATATTCTCCTAGTTCAGAAGAGTAGTGTCCATTGTAATAGCGATAGTACAGAGAGAGTGACGCAACAGTTCGATGGGCAGAATGAGATTGGAGAGAATAGTGAGAGACGAAAAGCCCTGCACTCTACCTTCAAGGAGAGCTATATGAGTGGAACCACCCCAGATGTGTGAGGCGTACTACATACAGGGGCGAACAACACCCATAAAAAAAAAATCACAGGCGTGGCGTAAAAAAAAATCACAGACTCCTCAGAGCACCGAACCTCTTAAAAGCTTGTTTAGAAAGAGAAGTAATGTGATCCTTCCAATAAAGATTTCTGAAATATAAGAGTTATATCAACATTCATGTTTGTAAAAAAAAAAATGTTGCAGGCTATAAATTTATAGTCATATGCAGAGGCTGAGCAATTCATAATGTGACGTCATTGTTCAAAGTTATAATGACATCACTAATTTTCATAAAGTGGGTAAATGAAATAAATTAAATTTGTCATATTATGCGTCATCTTGGACACAGATGTTTTGGGAATAAATTTTATAGTAAACAAGATAAAAAATTAAAATTTTTTTTAGGGAAGCAAATTCATCACAGTCTTAGATTGTTAGATTCAAATGAAAATTAATCTGCCTGGTTTCCTGATCCAGTACCGCATTCTTACAGTTGTGCTGTAACGAGTCTTGTACACTTCTTCAGAAATAAATATTATTATTATTATTATTATTATTATTACAAGGAAATATTTCCAAAAAATTTAATGATTCCAGACAAATGAACTTAACAGCGATTTGGATAATATCCCGAATAATTATATGAAAGATATTGGAACAACATTCCTTGTAGCAGAATATCATGGAAAAGTTGGAGAGGCAGAGTTATCTTCTCTTATGAATAAACCGAAAAAGGTAATATATATATATATATATATATATATATATATATATATATATATATATATATATATATATATATATATATATATATATATATATATATATATATATATATATATATATATATATATATATATATCCCGAATAATGGATTCCTGGTATGCATATTATTTTAGTTTGATTACAAATTCTTCTTCAGCTCTAAACATTTCGGACATCCTTTCAACATATTGGTTGTTTTCAGTGCGACCTATTGCATTCGAGCATAAGAGAACATTGCTGTATTAATAACCACCATCCTCACAAATTTTTCACACCCAACGTAATAGCTCATGCCAACTTATTATTTGACATGCACATAAATTAGAAACGCTTTTTATTTCCTGTCTTAAACCAATATTGAAGAGCGACAGTAATGATTTTAATTGCAAACACTTAGTATTTTATGATGTGTTTAATTAGTTTTATATTTTTTAAACCAAGTTCTAATTCAGCTGTCTAAGTGTGACATTACAATAGTGAATGTTGAGTTTTCTCGCTGTATATTCCTTTGTAACAAGCCAATTATAACATTGCAATAATTATTATTTTTGTAGTAATTTCTAACTATCCTTCTGTATATTAATTTTAATGAAAAAGATAACTATTATTTTGGTTTTGCTTGAAGATGAGATGCAAATAGCTTAAGTTCTTCCCGATTCCTTATTAATTAAAATTCCTACAAAATAGAAGCCGGATATATATATATATATATATATATATATATATATATATATATATATATATATATATATATATATATATATATATATATATATATATATATATATATATATATATATATATATATATATATATATATATATATATATATATTATTATTTTATATATTTATATATTATAATAACACAGACTGCATTTACATACATAAATATTACAAAACTACTAAACGTACATTAAAAAGGATTATATTTTTGAAATCCATAGCAAATTTTGATTAAGAAAAATAGGAAAAAATAAATTCTTATAATAATTTTATTAAGTAAGTAAATTATACTTTTTTATTACGCTTCAAAGAATCGTACGTCTGGCATTGTCTCTTTTTTTTAAATAAATTTCTTGAAATTGGAATAACTTAAATTTCGCGAATGAGTAAGAAAATTGTAAAAGATGTGAAATATATATATATATATATATATATATATATATATATTATATATATATATATATATATATATATATATATATATATATATATATATATATATATATATATATATGGTGTAATACATCAGTTAGGCTTGTATACCGCGGCAATCTTCGGTCGTTCAGGTTAAATAAGTCGAACTAGGCTCGTTAGATCATTCAATTATCGTACACAAACATTTTTTAAAATTTATTTTCAAATATTTTACTATTTTCTTACCAAAAATTCGACAAAGATTCCAAAAATGTTATCCTTTTTACGTACGTTCAGTAGTTTTTGAAATATTTAAGTGTGTCAAAGTGCAGTCTGATATATATATATATATATAATATATATATATATATATATATTATATATATATATATATATATATATTATATATATATAATATATATATATATATATATATATATATATATATATATATATATATAATATATATATATAAATATATATATTGAAAGTAATGTTAAATATTTTGTTTTGGGTAGTTCGAGTACGATTTCTATACGGAGAGGGAGTTCCAGTTGGGGAATGTAAATGCTAGAGGTCTTAGCAAAATTGTTGTAGGCTGTGTCGCTATTACTAGATCAATGCGCAATTCTGAAAGGTAAGGCGTTTCATATATATATATTATATATATATATATATATATATATATATATATATATATATATATATATATATATATATATATATATATATATATATATATATATATATATATATATATATATATATATATATATATATATATATTAATGTGATTATGTACCTTTTTATTGTATCTGCACATTGCCGGTGACTCAACACAGATATTAAGAGATCAGTGGTTTTATTACTTATTGTGGGAAAAGAGAGAGAGAGAGAGTAACATCAGAGCAATAATTGCTGGGAATATTTTTTTAGTGTCCTTTGTCGCATAATATTTAGTGATATTTTCTATTTTTAATTTAATTTTAGGCTTGCAGACCCAGGTTTATGTGTGGTCGTAACGTTGTTTGGGTCAGCTTATGCTTTCTTGACGGTGGATAGGAAATATTAATTGAATTGAATGTTGCCTGCAGATTGATTGACTAGATTGAGTATGTAGTATGAATATGCCGTTTGTTTGTTTGTTTTTTTTAATTAATTAACTCATATTTGAAAAAAGGGACGGGCGTAGTGGGTGGGGGGGGAAGATTGGGATTGTACTTTTTTTTTGTGAGCAACACTGAGGACAAGTACTAATATAAGTTGTGACTTGTTAACAATTTGAATAGAATATTGCTGAGGTTGATTTGGAATGAGTTTTTTTTATTTTTTTATTTACGTTATCATCATTGTCTTTTATTTTCTCCCATTAAAATACATTGACTGAGCATGAAAATAAGATTCGGAATAGATGGACACGTGAGTGTGTCACAAAGAAAAGAACTTTACAAGAAAACAAAAGCATGCTCAATTACATAGATAACCTTAGTTTGTGGAACAAACCGGCTGTTGTGGGAGAGTTGTTTATAAAATATTTTAGCTGGAGAACAAAAAAGGGATAAAAGCATAAACAGAATGATGTATAAATGATGCATGTCTAGAAAAATCATGGATGAATGACCATTGACTTAGATTATCTTTCTTCATTGGCTCGAAATAGAGTGAAGAGAAAGAACAGGCTATTGATAAATGGAATAAGCACGTAACAAATAATTTTTTTTTAAATTAAAAAAAAAAAAAAAACAAAAAAAAACTCCATTACATCGGAGAATACTAATAGTGAAAGAAGTGGAAGGACATTGTGTAAGATATTTATAGTGTAGTGAAAGTTTAACATGAAATTAGAAAATTTCAGTATTATTTGACGAAATATTGGTCTAACCCAAATATTGCAAGATTAGAACATTATGAATAGTTTTTCCGAAAATTAGCAGTTAATGCTAAAAGTTTGATAACTAATTACAGTCAAATTTCTTGTAATTAAGTTTTATGTAAATCTAACTGATATTGAATAAAAATAACTTCAACGTCTTTTGACAACATTATTTACATTTTTTTCTTTTCCAACAAATGATTCGATATCCAATAGAGCTTGGCTTAGACGTATGGCAGTTAAGAAAGAATATAGAAGACGAGAAATTGGTAAACATCTTCTTAGAGAGGCTATCAAATTTTGCAAAGAAAGGAAATATGCCGGAATAGAACTAATTACTACTGAACATCATGGGGCAGTAAGTGATATATATATATATATATATATTGAAATATTGAAATTTTTCAATAGAATTTTTTTTTTTTTTTAAATCATGTTCATATTCATTGTTGAAATCGTATACTAAAAAAAAAGAATTAAATTTTTTTTTAATTTTTAATTAGTAAATTATTTTCTTTTAATTCGAGGCGAAACAAATGTATTGGAATGAAGGTTTTGTGAATTCCGAATCTATAAACAAAGCTTTTCTGGGTTTTGGAGGAAACTTGTTATCCTTCAAAATGTATCGCCCACTCAACAAGCCGGAGACAATTGAGGAAGCAACAGAATCTCAAAACGAAACTGAGCAACAGAATGATCTGATTGATTTATAAAAAAAAATTAATTTTCTTAATTTTGTACCGAAATAAAATCTTTTTATTATTACCATTTTTAATTTCTTTTTATTGATAGAACAATGTAACCATTTTTTTTTTTTTTTTTTAATTCAAAAGGTTGAAATAATAACGGCATGAAAAGTTGATACGTTTTTAAGTAAATTAAAAATATGAAAATTAGTAAGCAGATCTTATACTATAATACTCTTTGTCAAGGATTTATCATTATCTTGACTATTTTATCATCAAATTGAAATTAGTGTTTAAACAATTTGCCATACTGAATTTTGGAAATATAGTTTGCGTTCCCCAACTCTCGTGGGTTATGTAGAGCTCTGACATTTTCTACCGATAGAGAGAGAAACTGCCAATTACTTCATATTTATTTTTAGGCGATTAGTTTGCAGTAAGCAAGCTTTGTTTTTAAAGATAAAAGAAATGCACTTAATCAGGATATTTTGAATTTTCTTTATCCCAATTAACTTTTTATTGATAGAACAAAGTAACCATTTTTTTTTTTAATTCAAAAGGTTGAAATAGTAACGGCATGAAAAGTTGATACGTTTTAGCAAATAATTACCTATTAAAGTTTTTCTGATAAGATTTCTTCTATAATCTCGAATGTTGACTCTTTCAACTGAGCTTGAAAGAATGGTTCGGAAAATAAATTTACAGCCAAACCATTTAAAAAAAAAAAAATTGGATATGGCTACTGTAAAGCTTTTTCATAGCTATTGTTACATTATCAGTCTTAAGCTTGTAACGGAAGCTCGTTCTTCAGTATTTTTTTTTTTAACTTTGAAGTAGTCGAAAAACAAGTTAAGGGTTAAAAAAAAAAAAAAAAAGTCGACAAAACAATTTTCCTCTGCATAGCTTTTCACCATTTATCATACAATGGCATCCAATATGTTTTTAAAAATTTGAACTCTGTTAAATATTCAAAAACTAAGTTACTTGTAATTAAAAGTAATAATACTCTTATTTTTCCGAAAATGGGGAGTGAGGGTGGAAATATTGACATTAGTCAATCTGAAAAAGGAATTCCAAATTTATACATAGGTTAAAGCCAGAAAATGTTTTCACGAACTTTAGCATCCATAAATTTTCATTCCACGACTCTACCCTCAAAGCTTAGATATTGATAAAGATTTAGACCGTAGAAACTAGCCAGTAAAATATGTATAAATTAATTTATTAAGTTGTAGGTTTAAAGAGTGTAATAAGCAATCAAACTATTTTTTCTTTTTTGTAAACCAATGGTTTCAATCACCATTTTCAAAAGGTCCCAAACAATTGATAAACTTTATATATAAGAAAAACAAACCTGTTATTGCATTCTTTATTCTATAGTTTATTTAATATCAATAAAAAAATTTATTTTCTTTTTTAATTTTAACTGAGAACAAAAAAATTATGCAAAATACATGAAAAATATCATCTCCCTATTTTAAATTTATAAAAATATATTTTCCACAACTTACTTTTGCTTTTCAATGAGAAAAAGAAAACAAACATTTGTAAAATTAAATGCAATTCTCACATATAACTTACAATTCTGATTCGTTAGTTATTATAATGAGGGAAAAAATGTTAATGTAAAAGGATAACGATAAAAAACTGACAATTATCGAAGACATGAGTACGCCAACTGTTAATAATTAGACTTTTTTTCCATCTTTTCTTATTTCTTTATTAGCAGAATTCAAAGCATCCTTCGCCATTTTCTCTAATCCTTCAAATGGGCTATCACTGTATATAGACTGGAAAAATTATACATAAACAAATTAAACAAACAAAAATAAATAACTTTTTTTCGTAAATTTTTTTTCTCAAGTTATACTTCACATTAATACGTTTTTAATATGTAAGAATTTACTAACGACTGATTTACACATTCCCCATAATTAACATGACTTGCCACTAATTTAAAAACCTTTTCAAATGTATACTCTTAAAAAAAAAAAATTGGAAGAACTATAGATAATATAACAAACAAACCAATTCATCGTATGAACTCTGTAAAAAGATTTTTACTAAAACAACAATACTAACTAAAATATACAAAATAAAACATATTTACCTGATATGTAATGTAAAGAACAGCCACTAAAACTAGGATGAAGAAACACTTTACAAGAAATCTCGTGACTTGTGCTTTTCCTTCGTCTGGACCCTCACTGCCTTTTGATAAAGGTGTGTAAGTCTCCCTTAGAGTTCTCGTTTCCCTAATGCTGAATTTGATAAATATAATTTACTTTTTAATGTTTAAAAAAGTCATAACAAAACAGACCTAAGAACTGTAAGGTATATCAATCACTGCATAAAATCTAACATCTTTACTCTTAGAGAATATGCAAATAGGAGATATATGGTAATATTTATATTAATTAAGCAAAGCTTGAAAGTTAATGCAGTTTGAGAGATATGTACTGGCAAAAACTCTCAAATAATGTCTAAAAGATACACGGATGCACACCACAGGGTGTCCCTAAAATTATTAATAACTCGTAGAAGTGTTTATAACAACTCAGAAAAAAAACATACAAAATGACTTGTCATCTATATCATATGACATTTTATTAAGTTAAACGGTTTACGAAAAAGTAAAGTTCCCTACATAGTAAGATTAAGCCTTGATAATTTTCAAAATTTCAAGAGAGAAATATCCTTGTTCATTCATGATCAACTTTAATAAATTTTTATATCCTAGAATGAAGGCGAGTCACATTCGCCATCACTAACATACGAATTTAAATGCAGAAAAAAAGTAGGATAATGAGTTTTACACTTTTTAAAACTGCTTTCATCTTAGCACAGAAAAAAAAAAATTCATAGAGAATAATGATTAACATATCATTCAAGTAAATAAACCTTGCAACATGCCACATTGAGATATATAAGAAATATATAATTCAGATAAAAACTCCGAACTTCTTCACCTGCATATCAGGGTCAAAACTAAAAATGGAGTAGCAACTTTGAAGGATGCTGAAATGGTTATCAAAATAATCGTAAAAGGCGTAGTAGTAGTAATAAAAATTGATTTCTTTCATTCCCATGATCCTCAAAACTCCTATATAGGGTGTGGGGTAAGTAACATCTATTTAATTTTCAACTTTATATGTGTATAGTTACTTTTACTTTTTTTTTTTTTACTTTATTTAGAGGAATGAGGGTATTATTTAATTTTACATGGGGTGGATGGAAGATTGTGTCTATCGGTAGTAATAAGAGTGATTGAGGATTTTTCAGGGGAAGCTGTCATTCTGTTTGATTTTAGCCATGTTTCCAGTTGTTGGATGCATGATTGAGTGAATGTGGTGGCTGTGGGTATGGAAGGGTTTTGTATCGTAATGGATATGTCGTCGGCATATGTTATTAGTTTTATTTCTAGAGTTTGTGGGGTGGGTAGGTCTGCTGGTAGTACAGATTAAATAGCAGAGGAGATAGGATGGCTCCCTGTGGGACACCATTTCTTAGTATTACTGTTATTGAAAGATGGATTTTTGTTGGAGACTTCGGCTGTGCGATCTGACAGGAAGTTGGAAATCCATTTTTTGTAACTGTTCGGTATAGGCGAGTATAGGATTTATTGTATGTTATGTCTGGGGACTGTATCAAATACTTTGTTGATGTCGATGGCCACGAGTATAGTCCTATGGAATGTTTTTTTGTTGACGCCGTTTATTATGTTTTGAGATATGGTGATGAGGGCCGTAGTGGTTAAGTGGAATTTCTTGAGTGTTGAAAGTGTGGGGTTTGCATGAGTGGTTGTATTTTTTTATGTTGAGTTTTTCAAAGAGTTTGAATAGTGTGGATAGGAGGGAGATCGGGCGGTATGAAGAAGGGAGGTTTGGATCTTTCCTGGGTTTTAGTTTGGGGGTAATTATTGCCTTCTTCCATATTGCGGGAATGAAGTTGTATGTGTAAGATTTGTTGTATATTTGGGTTAGGTATGTAGTAGCTATGGGTACTAGCCCCTAGGTGTAAGTTTGAGATGTTATCTGGGCCTGTAGCTGGGGAGTTTTTGAGTATTTTGATTCACCGGGTAATGTTTGGATTGTGCCCTAAAAGTGTGTTTGAGCTGTCGGATTATTTTCCTACTGTTATTGTGTGTTTGTTTATAGATGTTTGAGTAGCGCTGAGCGAGAATGTTGCAGTGCTGTTTGGGTGAAGGAAGAGTGTATTTATTCCATTATCAGATTAGAGATCAAGCTGATTTGATTTATCCAAATCGGGTTCAGAAAGCTGAGTAGCCGTAGGACTATGGAGCAACAACGTTTCCCAAAAATTTTTGGGGCATAAAAAAAAATAAATAAATAAAAAAAAGAAAAGAAAATAATTATATGATTGTGAGTTAAAATAATAGTAACAAGCATCATTTTTCATTATACTTCATAATTATACTAATGGCTAGTAAGGGTCGGATCAAAAAAAAAAAAAAAAAAGTTGGGCTCTGCTGCTGTGTTTGATAGCTTTATAAATAACGAAACATAACATAACGAAAGAAATGATTTATTTACCCATGGTACAATCTACATTACGAATATAGTTGTTAAAAATGAATCAATAAATTTTACTGTGTGATCTCTAGATTTGCTTTTTAGTTCAATTGGGAGAGTGATGATTTCTTGAAAGCTTCATGTAATAGAACAAAGAATTTATGCTTCATCGTTCCACTGTCAGGTAAAATTCGATAAAGAAAATGTACGGCGCTCATGCAAGCCAGTCACAAGTTCTTTGAAATGCATTACAGAAAGAAGTCATTTGAAAGTTAGGGTGTCATACATAATAAATCATATTTATATATTTATAAAAACTCATACTATGTACACCAGTTACTTATTTCTACGTTAAATAAACTTAACGTAACTAGATTTATCATTACGTCCCAAACTGTATATAAGAAATAAATATGTATGTAAAGAAAAGATAATTATATTGTTACTTTCACTCATACTTACTTTCCTGAAGGGGAAATATATTTTGTTGAAGTGCTTGTGGTTGTCGAAGAAGTTACTGTTCGTAAGGATGGACGAGGTGAAGGTGTGTGCCGATCATGGTCAAAAGCGAGACTGTCTTCCAAACTTCTATTCCACGTTTTTGCTATGAAAAAAAAATAATGGAAATTATAATTTATTTTGATGTACCTTGAAAGTAGTATATAAGATATACCCTTTGTCTTGGGCCTCCTATTAATTAATTCATTAATATAGAAGTATTTCTCTTTAAACTATTTGAATGGTACAGAAAAAAATGTTAAAGTAGCAAATTGTTTATAAGCTAAATAAAAAATAGCAGTTACAATACATTCATAAAGCATTATTTTTTAATCGGCTTATAAGCGTGTATACAGATGAAGACTACAAGGAAAAAACGTCCATTTTTATTTTGATGTTATAAGGTAAAATTAATGGAAATAATTTAATATGAATATATTGAAACAGAGAAACACCTATCAAGTCCAAAGATATAAGCTTTTAAAAATGCGTTTAGAGGGATATAACAAAATTAAAATTGCACTCTGGTAAACAGGGAAATTGTGACCTATGCTCTTCTCCTAATGTTTAAAAAAAATATTTAAAGAAATTCATAAAATTAAGAAATTGTTTGATATTCTTTAAATTTACCCAATTTAACAAACAATACAAAATTCTTACCATTTGATGAGGCTGTAGCTCTGCTCCTCAAAGTAGGAGATTGCGATCCTTTTGAGGTGGAATAGTTTGTAGTACGTTTTTCACTGACATATTCATTTCCTATATATATATATATATATATATATATATATATATATATATATATATATATATATATATATATATATATATATATATATATATATATATATATATATATATATATATATATATATATATATATATATATATATATATATATATATATATATATATATATATATATATATTTCTTAAACTGTGATGCAGAAACAATCAATTCTCAAATTTCTAGGATATTTCAATTTCGTCTCGGAGAGAACATGTGGTCCCCCTACTAAACAACCTTTCACTCTCAATAAAAGAAGGTGGAGCAGAGAAATATTTATAAACCAATATAAGAAAATTAATGGGCTAAACAATTAACAACAAACTGACGATGACGATTACTCGTCATATATATATATATATATATATATATATATATATATATATATATATATATATATATATATATATATATATATATATATATATATATATATATATATATATATATATATATATATATATATATATATATATATATATATATATATATATGAGGAAACAAAAGCTAACCATTCGAAATCTGATGATCTGAATATTCATCCTCATCAACAGTTCCGCTGTAAGAAGAATCGGGTACAGTACCTCCCATTAATATGATTAACTTCTTTTCATAAACACTCCTTGTTGAGGCTGAAAAGTAACATACATTCCTACATCAAAGGACTAAAATTATTTCATTAAATATACAAAAGTAAGTTCTGGTATTTAAGTATACTGCGGAACTTATAGTTATCATTTTGTAATATAATAGTACTGCTTGGTTTCCATCATTTTTATATATAGCGTTCAATTAATATATTCTTTAATGACTTGTGACATTTTCAACTGGTAAATTCATAATGTCAAATATCATTGCCCATTCCATCCACTTTTTTGTTTTAAACAAAATTTTGAAAAATAATGAAATATTTAATATTCATAATGAGTAAAAAAAAAAAAAAAAAAAAAAAAAAATTAAGCAAATAAAATTTTAAAAAAAAAAGTCAAATTTATATTCATTAAAAAACAGAGCTATTAAAACTGAACTCTAAAAAAATCATTATTAATTGTTACAGATCACAATGCTGATATCAAATATAAAATTAATAATGTAAACCATAGTGTATATATATATATATATATATATATATATATATATATATATATATATATATATATATATATATATATATATATATATATATATATATATATATATATATATATATATATATATATATATATATAGTAGTGTTTTTTACAAGTGATAAAAAAAGGGTTGTCAAAAACAAGGTGTCACTATTTTCCCCCACTACTAACAATAGTGGCAACATTATTATTATTATTATTATTATTAATGTAACTGATTTAATTAACAGTTTTTAGTGTCATGATATTTTTTTCTTCCACATTAATATTGATACAAACTACCACTGTTGTTATCATTATACTGGTAGTAGTAGTAGTATAATTATGCTTCTAATATTAACAGACACTGTAAATTATTATTAATATCATTACTTCTCTGATATGGTTATTATTATTGTTACTTCAGTATATATTTTTTTATCAAAGTTATACAAGCTATTGTTAGTTAAAATGTCAGTATAATTAAATATATTATTGTGTGTGAACTATACATAAAACTGTATTAACTAATGAGTTTCAAAGGAAACTGTATTACTCCTATCAGCAAAATGTAGTTTTATTGTTGATTTTGGTGTAAATACATACTAGTAGGTATATCTGGCTAAAATTTTTTACTTTGGCATGTATAAATTATAATTTTTGCAACTGCATATAAACTATAATTTCATATTGTATAATCCAGCACTAATATTTACCTTGTACAATGAACCCAAGTAAATTTAAAAAATATGTAAAAAAAATTAGTGTGTTACATACATTGTGAAAAATTGAAACGAAGGCTGTCAAAACAAAACTTACCAAGTCCCATATTATTCGTTCTGCAACAAACTAAACAAACAATTCCACCATCTTAAATAAAGACTTACCAACAATTGGCCCAACTGGGACATTATGCTCTGATAATTTCTGGAACAGCTCATCATTGCTGAGGCTCTTCACACTTTCTTCTAATGAAGTTATGTTAGGCATAATTAAAAAATTGATTTATGCTTTAAGAAATTTTATATAAATCTGAAAATTAAGAAATATTCAATATATACCACCAATGTGTTAATAACTGACATTAAATGTAATCAAATTATTTTTTTTTTTAAAGTTATGATTCTTCCATTTAGGTTACATGAATAGAAAATTTAACTACAATACGAGCTGGGATTAACTTTTTGAGTCTGTGGATCAAGAAAAGGATTTAGAGGTTATTATAAGCATAATCTGAAGGTGGCTAATCAGTGTTTGAAAGCAAGGAATAAGATTAATAAGATGTTAGGTATAATAAATTGATGCGGTTTACAAAAGAAAGGTTATAAGCAAGCTGTAAAATAGCAGTTGGGCTACTATCAAAGTATTGCGCACAAGATTAGGCTCCTCATTTAAAAAATAAGACATATGCTGGATAGTGCAAACCACACCAGCAAAGATTACTTCTGGCTTTGAAAGTATGAGTTATTACATAAGAATGGAAAACAGCACATTATGCTTATTTATAACTATAAGAGAGAAGATTTGGGAAATTATAGTTAAACCTCACTGGCTGTAAAAGTTTGGAAAAGTTAGTGAAGTTATTTATATAAACATTTGGATGACAAGATACTGTATGACTCCAGCATGGTTTTAGAAAAAGTAGGTCATGTCAGACAAACCTTTTAAAATTATTGACTGTATTGTCAGGGAAAACCAGTTGATATTATATATTTAGACTTCGGCAAAGCCTTTGAGATGGTATCCCATGGTTGTGGAATATACAGTAATACATTCTAAAGAATGGGAATATCTCATCATTGGAAATGGTGTAGTGGTGTCCAACAGCGATCAGTGTTGGGGCCACAACTTTCTTATATTTAAAAAATAATTTGGATCAAGAACTTTCTTGATTCTAAGTCTGCAAATGATATTCAAAGTGGTTACCTAAGGAATAATAATAATGAATGTATTCAATTTCAGTGATCTAATAGACTTCTTGGATGGACAGATAAGTGGCAAATAAATTTCAATAGTTAAAAATGTACTGTCCTTCATGCAGGCTACTCGAATGAAGGATTTAACTACAATATGAATGAAGATTGGCTGGACTAAGTAGATGAAGGAAGAGATTTGGATGTGATTATTTGTAGTAACCTGAAAGTAGCTATGCAATGTTTGGAAGAGAGGTTGAGTTAATATGATGCTTGGTAGCTAATAATAAATCATCAAGTTGTTTACAAGAGCAAGGAGGATATAAATAAGCTGTATAATAGATATGCTAGGCCAGTTTTAGAGTATTGTGCACAAGTTAGGGTTCTTCATTTAAGATATGCTGGAAAGAATGCAATAAAGAGTAATAACAATTATTTCTGGCTTGGCATTAAGTTATGAGAGTCTAAGAATGTTATGTTTTTTTGTTGAAATGCAATTTCTTAGAAGGGATATAATAAAAGTTTAAGAAATATTTTCATCTCTTGACAATACTGAGATCAATAAATTCTTTATAATAGACCATGGAAGTGAGATCAGAGTACATAATGAAGTTAAAAGGACATACTATTTTGATATAAGAAAATACTCATTCAACAATAGTTGTGAGTATGAATCACTTAGAACATTTAAAAAAGGATTAGATAGGTACATGGATGGTCTGGGTATTATATATCATGGATAGGCATAATTGGTAAGATTGTGGTTAGTTGTTAATATTAGCCTGCATGCAGTAAAAGTGACTATAATCTAATCAAATGAGTAATGATGTATAATTTAGCATGTACTGTAGCTATATTTTTAGCATTTGTGGTTTATATACAGGTATACCTCATTTTACGGCGCTTGTCTCGCTCTTACAGCAACCATGCGCTGTACAGCTATTAATCAACAAATTTCCCATGCAGCGTTCAGTTTGAACGCAGCATTCATAACACACGCATCGCTCTCCACTTGACCGCCAAATTTAATACAGTAGTGTTACAATTGTGTTAATACGTATTTATATTACGTATACATACCTTCACTGTATACCCATATAGACATGGCCCCTAAGACTAGTGAAAAGAAGAGTTGGAAATCACTTTCATTAGAAAAAAAAATTAGAAATGATTCACTTACATGACCAAGGCATTTCGATAGTGATGCCATTTCAGGTTTACTTCATATATTGAGAACTGTGGGTTATATATTTTGCATGTTGTATATGTATTTAGAATTGGAAATCATCTATGTAAGTCTGGGTAGGACCCCTGTTGATTCTTATTTTTGCTGTTTTTCTAATATTCTTATTATGCCTCATTTGCAATATTTACATATGGGCAGGATAGATATATGGATAGTCCATTTAATAATAAAATGCATGGGTATTAACCAGGGTTGGCATTGATTAAATCAAATTGATTTAATCAGTTGATTAAATCAATTGATTTTTTTATGAAAAAATCATGATTTTTTTGATTTTTTTGATTTTTTTTGATTTTTTAAAAAAATAATTTTTTTTTTTTTTTGTTTTGTTTGTTTTATTTTGTCATATTTTTTGATACATAATGATATAACAGATATATTAGTTCCTTCTTACTGTGTTAAAAAACTTTAAAGTAGTTTTTATATATAGAAATATAACTTCCTTAATATTTGGTTCAAGATTTCATATAGGGTAATACAAGAATCTGATCTTCATTAATATAATTTATCCAATATAGAACTGTTAGAGTTTAGAATTCCTAATATATATTCAATCAAATCTTCAACAAAATTTTATTGAGCTTTAATCTAATGCAATTTGAGGTTATAGACAAAAGAGAAAACAGAAAAGACAATTCCTTTTAATTTTCAACCATTTAAATTTTTATACAACATTATAAGAAAACAATATTCCTCTATATAAATTATAAAAGAAAGAAAATTTAAGCACTTTTGATTAATCCATAAATTAAATACATAATTTGCGATATATATATATATATATATATATATATATATATAATATATATATATATATATATATATATATATATATATATATATTATATATATATATATATATATATTTTGCAAGTTATGTATTTAATTTATGGATTAATGATTATGCATCAAAAGTGCTTAAATTTTCTTTCTTTTATAATTTATATAGAGGAATATTGTTTTCTTATAATGTTGTATAAAAATTTAAATGGTTGAAAATTAAAAGGAATTGTCTTTTCTGTTTTCTCTTTTGTCTATAACCTCAAATTGCATTAGATTAAAGCTCAATAAAATTTTGTTGAAGATTTGATTGAATATATATTAGGAATTCTAAACTCTAACAGTTCTATATTGGATAAATTATATTAATGAAGATCAGATTCTTGTATTACCCTATATGAAATCTTGAACCAAATATTAAGGAAGTTATATTTCTAATATATAAACTACTTTAAAGTTTTTTAACACAGTAAGAAGGAACTAATATATCTGTTATATCATTATGTATCAAAAAATATGACAAAATAAAACAAATAAAAAAAAAAAGTTTTTTTTTTTTATTATTTTTTAAAAAAATCAAAAAAAAAATTTTTTTTTTTAAAAAATCAAAAAAATCAAAAAAATCAAAAAATCATTGATTTTTTTATTTTTTTGATTTTTTTAAAAAAATCAAAAAAATCACCAACCCTGGTATTAACATGAGTCTGGGAACCAAGAAAAAGATAAGGTGATTATGTAACGTTAACACATGGTGGTTAATCAGTGTTTGGAAGCATGAAATGAGGCTATTAAGATACTAGGTATAATAGATCATAATAATGTTTCCAAAAGCAAGTTTTTAAGTAAGCTGTATAATTTAGTCTTGTATCAAAATATTATACAAAAGTTTAGGCTCCTCGTTTAAGAAATAAGGCATTCTGTATGCTAGAGAGAATGCAGAGTAGAGCAACAAAGATATATATATATATATATATTATCCAAACTTTTGATATATCAAAATACTGATATATCAATATACCCTATCTCTCTCTCTCTCTCTCTCTCTCTATCTATATATATATATATATATAATATATATATATATATATATATTAATATATATATATATATATATATATATATATATATATATATATATATATATATATATATATATATTGACAAGGTGTATTAATTGTTCTATTCTTTCAGAAGCATTTGCAAGCAACCTCTATAATTTTTATCATTTTTATAATAATTTTTCAAGTATTCACTTGAAAAAAATTAAAATAAGAAGGAAACCAATCAATATTAAAGACCTCTTTTCCTGTCTAATAGAATCCTCAGAACTCTGAGTAAGTGACACATTTGTGTTAATATATATTGTTTTATAGTTTTAATTAACTTGATATTAAATCTTCTCTATTCTCTGATATTTCAATCTATAAACAAAGTATGAGATCAAAATTTTAACCAATTCTTCAACTAAAGTAACTACTTAAATTTTATAAAACTGAGTCTTTGATAGTCCCTGAAGTTTCATCCAATACCATATATATTCAAATACTCCTAAAAAAAAAAAAAAATAAACCTATAGCAAAAGTTTAGGGAAAATTAGTATTTTTGGGAAATGCCGGTTTATATCTTCAATCATTTAATAATAAATCAGTCTCTAGATTTTCAAACCCTCGGCATCAAAGCTCTATCTTAAGAGTTGAAGACAAATAAAATGTAAATATGATATAATTAATCTATGTGTAACTTCAATGTATATTTTATACCTTAAAAAAATAAATCGCTAACAAAACTTTAACAAAACACTATATAACTTTAACAAGAACAGTACCATACCATAACCTTATAAAATTAATCTATTCTTACATTCCTTATTACTCCTATGACAAATCGAAAAGCTTTTAATTTGGCAGTAAAGTGTAAACTAGCATCGATACGTACAAAAACGATATTTTTTCAATACTATCGAAAAATTTCCGATTCTGTTTTTGACTCCAACATATCGATATTTTTCTTCCAAATAGTTAAAGTCTATGATATTAAATCATCGATTTATTACATCTGTTCTATGAATTTTGAGCACTCTTTTTTGCCTCTATTATCATAACTATTTTAGAAAAATGTGTATATTTTTCATGTATGTGCTCTAACAAGCATATATGCGGCATATATTTTTAAAAAATATATATATTATAATCTAAAATATCAAAAGTAGTTTGATATATTTTGAAAATATCGATACTTTTTAATCACATAAAATCATCTATGCATAAAATTATCAACGGTAGTTTGATATTTTTGAAAATATCGATATTTTTAAGTAAATTCAAAATCATATAAACTTTAGCATATTGAGCATCCCTAAAGTTTACCATATAATATGGCCATAATCTATGAATATGGCAAACTTTGGCATCCCTATTTGAACTACGGTATAGTCACAGCCTAATATATATTTTTTTAGATTGTGGTCATTGTGGGATATTCATAGATTTTTTATGGGTATAGTCATAGACATGAGGATAGTTGACATAATTCTGGAATGAATTAGGTGCTAGTGTTGAATGATTTTATTTTTAAGTGGTTGTTAACTTGTAAACAGCTTTAACGAATATGATTTGATAAAGCTTAATAAAAGCTGTTTTTAATTAAATTCAGTAAATCAATATACTCATATAATGACAAAATTAAAAAGAAATAAATTACTATTTTGTTCAAATGTATTTATTTAAACTTTTACTAACATTTATCGACGAGAAGACCGTTTATCGCTGTTTGAACACATTCAGACGTGTTTTAATCATGAATAATAATGAGCGGTTATTTGTCAAATAATCAAATTTCTGTTATTAATATTTTTGGAAAATCAGAAAGTGAATTCCTTTTATATTTCATTCATTTATTTATAATAGTATATATATATATATATATATATATATATATATATATATATATATATATATATATATATATATATATATATATATATATATATATATATATATATATATATATATATATATATATATATATATATATATATATATATATAGGTTCAAGCTCAAATGGGGGAACTCTCTTTAAAAAAAAATTTGAAAATAAAAAAAAATATATATATATATATAAATATATATATATTTTTAATTTTTATATTTAAGTACACTCCATGGAGCCTCTATATTTTGGGTGTAAGCTCCAGTTTGAGGATCCACAAAATTTTTACTGTGGTTCAAAGTAAGATGTTTAAAAAAAATTTTTTTTTACGACAATTGATGAACTAATAAACTTAAATTGGGTGTTATACCCATCATATATCTATGGGGGGCTCTGCCCCCCGTGAGTGAGTGATGATGATTTGTCGAGCACTTTTCCTTTTCTACGATTTGGGGTATTTTCCATTTTTTTTTTTTCAGAGAGAGTTCCCCCATTTGAGCTTGTGCCTATATATATATATATATATATATATATATATATATATATATATATATATATATATATATATATATATATATATATATATATATATATATATATATATATATATATATATATATATATATATATATATATATATATATAGAGAGAGAGAGAGAGAGAGAGAGAGAGAGATATGCTACTGTTTTTTTCTTTTAGAGATGAAGATTTATCATATTTACAATTGATTAAAAAACTGGATAAAACATAAAAAACAGGACAGTGATTTGAAAAATGGGACTGTCCATGAAAACACGGGACGTCTAGTAACCTGAATGTAGCATGAATAGTGAATACACGTATATTTAAACCTTAATTAATATCATAGTATAAGGATAAAAATGCTTTGGTCACGGTAAACTATGCTTTGGTTGTGTTCCATGAAATCAAGTGTGATGTCACGCTTAAGCCAGCTGCTGCAAAAATATCTTGAATATTAGTGGAACACTTCGCTTTACCAATTTATCAGCTGATATATGTAAACAAATGTAAATATATTTAAAAATCTAATTTAATCAGTCATTTATTTAACTTAAATAATCACTTAATTAATATCATTAATGCCATATGTAAGAATATAAGATAACGTATGAGTCAAACGAAGATTTAAAAAAACTTTGGCGGCAGCCATGATTATTATGTGATTATTATCGTTAGAACCAACTAAGTTTTGAATAATTGAAAATAATCAATTTGCTTCATTTAAAACAAATCAATGATTCGAAAAGGGTAAAATAAGTATTCAAAATAATTTGCAAATAAGTCTATCTGCGTAATAATATTTACAAAAGATTTTTATTCTAAAAGAAGGCCTAACTCCTCCATCTTTGTATACATCACGTGACCATTCAAGTTTGTAGCAACGAAAATCGAAGATAGGAACACGGTAAATGATAGAAGATAGGAACACGGTAAATGATAGTAAATATCCTTATACAATGATAGGAATTTCTATCTTGAATTTTCGAAGCGGCCGCGCAGCGAGTAGAAAATTATTGCAGTTAAGAATCTTGAACATTGAACATTTCTTTTTTTTAATGGGTGTTAGAGGTGTATACTTTATTAGATGCGGTTCGTTGGTTTCGAGATATATCCTCTCAAAAAGGTCCATTTTTAACGAAATTTCAAAAAATCCCAAAGTTTGAGAGGCTATATCTCGCTTCAAACAAATAGCATTTAAAAATGCACTAAATAAAAGTTGTAGCCCTGTCCCTCCTGTAAATAATATCCAAAAATTAAAAAAGGAGGTAGCGTTTTTTTTTTTAAATAATTTTTTTTCTCCGGAAGTGTAGATTTTTGCAAATTTGTTTTTCAAGAAAAAATTGAAGTGCTTATGACATTTTTTCTAGACGTGATATCAAAAATCTGTTCCCACTAATGCAAGAAATTGGGGAGAAGATTATTCAGTTGAATATTCAGCTCATGTGGACCAGTGGTTTGACCCAACAAATATTTGTTTTTTTTCAACCTTGGGTCCAAATAACTTTCAAACTGTTATAGACCTAGAAAATGCTCGAAATCAACTTAGAACTTTAGGAAAACCTGCATGTACCCTGAAAATTTCAGCTCAGTCAGTCAAATAATATTAAAAAAATTTCAAACAAAATATAAGAAAATTAAGATTTTTTTTTTCTTGTTTTTTGAATATTTTCTTTTTCTTTTGACAACTCCTTTTCTGCTAGTGAATGTTCATCTTTGTGTTTTGATTTTAGAGATTTGGTTGAAAATTTTTTACATGAGGCAGCCGGAGATCCTCTTCTAATTTCCTGACTGCAGATGTTAAATTTAACTCCTATACTAAGGTGACCATCTGTCCCAAATTTTTTAAGCTGTGTCCCAATTTTTTAGAGATGGACATTTGTCCCGATTTTTTAGATTTGGCAAAAATTATTTATTCAACCAGACAGCAGAAGAAGGCAGTGACACACTGTCATACAGCCAGAGTGCGTGGCGCATGGGAGCAGAATTTAAAAATTATATTTTTTTTGTAGAATGTCCTTAATTAACTAATAAAGTTGTTTTCAAAAACAGCATTCAAATTTCTTCTTTATACTAAAAATCCTCCTCATTTATATATCCCTTAAAACCCTAAAGGGCAGGGTATTTGGAGGGGTGGGGGGCAATGTTCAGAAGTTTCCTGAATTTTGGTCAGAAAAATGTGGTCACCTTATCCTATACTGCTGAAGCTGATCTTTTAGCCATATTGACTAAAAGTATAAACAAAATAATAATTTTGAAATATTGTAGCTAAATGGTACAAGTTTAATACATAGCAATAAAATAACAATGATATGTATAAATGAGGGTTATATTGATAATTTTATATCTTACATTTTTTTCAAACTTTACCTTAGGGTCTTACCTAGGTAAACCTGTTGAATCACTATTATGAATACTTAATACTTAACAATTTTTATTCCAAACAATTATTATTAATGATTTTTTTGAAGTGATATAAATGTTGATATATCAATATTGAATGACCAAAAATATTTAAAAAAGCTTGAAATTGTTATAAGAACATAAAAGGAACATAAATAATTTAAATACTATTATAGTAAACATAGAGAATTTTCTGAAAAGTTTAAAAAGAGAGAAAAATAGCATGATATATATATATATATATATATATATATATATATATATTATATATATATATATATATATATATATATATATATATATATATATATATATATATATATATATATATATATATATATATATACGGTATATATATTTATTTTTTGTAACCTTCTAGGATGTGAGGTTCAGGACAATAATAATGCTCTTGTATAAAACCCCTTTTTGTACTTTTTCAGGATTAAGTTGCATAATTTAATAGAAGTATTGTGTTTGGATATTTATTAATATTTGTAAGGTTCTTCAGTTTTAATTGGAAAGTCTCATATTGATATCGTCATGAATCCATTAACGTAAGTACTGTATATTATTATAATTAATGGGATATATATATATATATATATATATATATATATATATATATATATATATATATATATATATATATATATATATATATATATATATATATATATATTTGTGATCGGAGATACCATTAAGGATATTAAGTAATACATACAAGTATTGTATTATTTGTTGAGTATTGATTTTTTTCAAAGAGAGCTTGTGTTATTTCTTTGAGTAGATTGCACAAGAGCCTGCTTTCTTAACCGTTCTAATCTTTTAAGAAGTATTTCTTCTGGGTAGACTTTAACTGCTGCTGAGGAAATAAAATTAATTGTAAAAAAAAATGACCAAAGCAAGAGCAAAACTGAAATAAAAACTGCTGGACTGAGATTGAAAAGAAATGCTTACCACATATGAATACTCAAGATTTGCCTAAATCATGCTTCAGTCAATCAACATTAACACAAACAAAAGGAAATAAGAACTGAAAATTCTCTTAAACATATTTTAGCCAAACAAAAATTTAAAAAATAAATAATGCCAATAATAATAATCTTGTTTAAACATTTACACCTATCATTACATAATTATTTGCACTTTAAAGGTAGGAAAAATCTAATTGTATTTGTTTGTTTATTTGGAAAATTCAATTAGTGTCTAATATCAGTATTCTTTAAAGTAATTCTTAATTTTCATGCATCTTCCAAAACAAAAGCACAATACAACAAAGTTTTTCTTTGTACAGATAAAACAGAAAAAGAGAAGCAGTGAAAGATCTTATGATATATTAAATAGGGAAATGAAGGAAATTCAGTTAATAATATTTCATATTTCAAAAAAAGTTGTAGAGATGAAGATACCAAAGATTAATGGAAGTCATACAATATGAGGACTATTCAAAATCTGAAAAATGCAACTGATGATGAAAAACATTGCGATATGTATTATCAAATGCAGTATTTTGTGGGTGAACAAATAAATGCATCATACATGCTTAGAGTTTTTGTTTTTTATTTTTTTTTTATTTTTTTTATTTTTTTTTTTTTCTAAATAATAACTTGAGAAATCGTCTGTAATCCCAGGGTTAGACCTCTCAAAAATTTTTGGAGTTGTAGTGCTCTCTGCCTCAAGACCTATTTTATATTTGAATTTATGTTGAAGGAATATTTTTAGAAGCATAGTTTAATTACTAAAATTGTACCTACCAATTTGTTTACTTTAACATATAATAATGGAAAATTTGTCCTAGGAATTACCAGAGTTTTTATATTGAAGTTAAAGGACAACCACTATAAATGACCAGTACCAAAAAAAATAAATGAATAAAATGAAAATAACCTTCCCAAAGGAACTGAAACATCCACTCTGTTGAAACTAGTGCGAATAAAAGGAAAGAAATTATTATTTTGTGTTGCTACCATATAAAGTTAATAATAAGTATAGAAGTTAGAAGTAGCTTGTACAGTATATAGCCCATTTTAAAACCAAATTGTTCAATGGTTCATTCTTATCCCAGTTAAAAATTTAGTTTTTCATTATAGGTTTATAGATCTAGATGTTTTATAGACTTCTCCTATAGAAAATTTTATTTATTTATGTATATATTTATTGTAAATATCTTGACTTTTTATCAATATTTTAATGTGAAGTCGAGTTGAAATTGCATTAGCCGTCATTTGTTATACAGACGGCTCTGGGAGAGATGAGTGTATTTTTCAAGCGGCTGTTTTCCTGACTAATGATAATCAACTTTTTTTCCAGAAATGTTAAGAACATTGAGAAGCTTAGTAAACTTGAACTTGACCGAGGTATTCCTATTGAAAAGTCTTGGCACCAGCAGTACAAAGACAGTGCATGGATCTTTTTTGGAGGTCTTAACTATGACTTAACTGAAGGAGATGTTATCTGTGTATTTTCCCAGTACGGAGAGGTATTGAAAATAGATACATCTTTTTATCTGCTTAGAGATGTCAGTGATTTAAATATATTTTTAAGAATAGAATCTGATAAGGTATTTAGCTTTATGCATTCTTTATTTTCACTCTTTCAGGTAGCAAATATCAACCTTATTAGAGATCATAAAACTGGTAAAAGTAAAGGATTTGGTTTCTTGTGCTATGAAGATCAAAGATCAACTATTTTAGCTGTTGATAATCTAAATGGGATAAAGGTAGGTGATATAAAATTCTATATATTAAGATGATTTTTTTTTCCATAATATTGAACTGGAATAATGATTAGCTGTGTAATATAATTGAAACTCTTTAGATTTGGTAGCTTAATTTTAGTAAAGTTGTCTTCCAATTTTGATATGTATCATTCTTTATGCAAATATATCTTGACTTTTTATCAATATTTTTTTTTTTTTTTTACTGAGGTTTCTTTATGTTGTCCTTAACACTGATTATCATAAAGTATAGATCATACATGAAATCTACTAAAAATTAAAGAATCATCAGCAGCTGCAAATCACTTAAATCATTACGGTTTTTATTTCTATCAGTTTATTTTAAGCAAATTTTTATACCAATATTTCACAAAATAATTATGAATTGTTATCTGCTGTGTCACATATTCTTGTCTTAATTAAAAATTTTAATGTACCATTTTATATTTAACACTCTATGAGTGTGTCTCATAAATACTGGCAATAAAGTTTCTAATTTGCTCATATTGTTATAAAATATTTCACATTTTTAGAAAGTTATTCACCTTTAAATATTTTCATCGTTCTCTTTTTATCTTTATAACCTTATTAAGCTCTCCCGTGTAAACAAAATATATATATATATATATATATATATATATATATATATATATATATATATATATATATATATATATATATATATATATATATATATATATATATATATATATATATATATATATATATATATATATATAAAGAGGAGTTTTTTTTTTCAAAGGCTTCTTTTAAAGTTAGCAGAGAAAAGTATTGCTATATTTTCTTTATTAGGAATATTTTCTATTAGTTAGCATCCAGAATCATCAGAGTTGATCACGTTGAAGAATACAAAGTACCTAAAATTAAAGAAGATACAGAATCTGAACGCAAGAAGTTGTTTACTGAAGGGTGTGCTCCTCAACCAATATACCACCACAATCAAACTAAAGACGAAGAAGTAGAAACATTAGCAGTAATACCTAACGGTAAGTTACTTTGGTTTATAAAGATTATTTGACATTTAGAATAATTGAAATTTTAACTCCTATTTAAGAGTTTGTTATTAGTTATAGAGTTTACCCTAGAGTCAGAATTGAATTGGTATTGCATACTTCATGTGAAGTCGAATCGATATTAGGTGCTTATTTTAAGGTAGAGCCAGAGTACAGACTATTTCTGCAACCTTGAATTTTAGATTGGTATTCCTTAAACCAAGATTAGTTTACGCAAACTTTGTTTGAGTTGCAGTCTGGGGAGTCCTTTGGGATTGACGTCATGATCGTAGATCATGAGTAGTTCCAATGCGATTTCCTTTGAACTGCCATAGCCTAGTAATTAACGCGCAAGATTTATTTTCTTAAAGGTTGCTGGTTCGAGTCCAATAGCAGACATTCATTTTATATATGAAAATAGTTTGTGAGAGTTATAGCAGACTTATATATATATATATATATATATATATATATATATATATATATATATATATATATATATATATATATATATATATATATATATATATATATATATATATATATATATATATATATATATATATATAATTTTGAATAAAAGTTCCTTGTGCTAAAATTGAAGATTCATGAAGTTTGAGCTTTCGTATTGTTTTTGTTATTAGATCCAATTAATGTAATTTGGTATGCCTTTAACTTGATCTTACACATATTTTAGTTCCTTAGATATGAAGCATTAAGAACGTGAAATATAACATGTGTGAAAAAATGTACCATGTTTTGAGCTCATAATTGCGTTGTTGCCAAAACTGCAGCAGTATTTAACCAAAACCATTGGTGAAAGGCATGCTCTGAAATATCTAAGAAGAAATTTTGGTGCTCTTTTGCATTCCTTAGTTTTCAAAAAAAAAATTCAAAATTGGTTTGAAATCAGAAATATATGTAACATCAAAACGTTCTTTCTCCTTCTACTATTATGTATTTTCCTCCTTGCTTTAGGTACTAAATAGAAAACATGATTTTAGCTCAGGCTAGATGTTGTATATAGGCTTCACTACCTGCCTGATTTAATTACCCATTTTAGTCTTTGATGCATGTTTCATAATGCTAAATTTTATTTTTTTCCTCAGTAATTAACTTTGTTAGAGATAACCTAAAGTATATGTACTGTTAATACTGTATGAATATTTTCTTTGTTACCATTCAGTAAAGACTATGTTCCATGTGATAAAACTTGTAGTCTTATTCTATCGATTCTATCGTGTATTGTAAGCACGAACTGTACTATGTGTTATACATGTAAATAAAGGCCTACGTAAGAACAACTGTTTGTATCTATGCCCTGCCCTATGTAATATTATCATTTATATTTATATTTCCGCCATCATGACAAATAATATGTCAATTTTTAATTTTAAACTTTTCAGTTAAAATTGAAAATGTAAAAACTGAAGACTCGAAGAAAAAAAAGAAAAAGAAAGAAAAGAAGTCCAAGAAGAAACGGAAACATCGATCTTCTTCTTCTGATTCTTCCGACGAAGAAAAAAAAGAAAAAAAAGAAAAAGAATAAAAAATAATGTAACATAAAATAAGAATAAATCATTAGAAGTAACATAAAACCGATCCTTAGAAGTACCTGATTATGATTTATGTAGTTCAGTTTTGAACGAAAGCTAAGAGTACTTATTTTGCCCTAGTAAGTACTTGTATCGTTTTTTAATTACAGCTAAATACTGTAATAATTTCTAAGTGGGCTAGATTTAATTAAATGAAGACCTGCTGTATTTAGTTCTTAAAAGTTATATTGATATGACAGATTTACAAATAATTTGGCAAAACTTTCATTTTGGCTTCTGTTGTGAAATAATTATTATTATTGCTTCTTTCCTCTTTCTGCTTGAGATAGGAATATTTGGCTATAAGATATGAATTTTCGAGGTAGGGTGACCTTAAAACAAAGTTAAGCTTTATTCTGTGAATTTAATTGGGTTTATTTTTAACAAATTTAACTGTACATAATTCAGTTCATGTGATTTGAGATTTTTTCATAATTGGGATAAAGATCGGCAAATATTGCTTAAGAGAATTTATTATAAATACTAAGATGTAGAGAAACTCATTTCTAATTTTAAAACAATCTTAAGCATTGAAAAAATTGTCAGATTTTTATTTTTGAGGGATAGCAAAATAGGAATTATTAAAAATTATTTTAGTATAGATTTTACTTTGAAATGTCCATGTCTGTGATACATATATTTATTATTGTAATATTAAAGTTCAATAAAACTTGAACATTATAGATTTTTACTGTTGTAAATGACGACCTTTGATTACATTTGCCTTTTTACCATGTTATTTTAATTTGAAGTTTAGAAGGGTATAATAAGTGCGACTTACGTGAAGAATATAGGCTTTAAATTTCCACTTTCTGGAAAATGGTAGTTTCAAATTTGATTTTCAAGAATAGTTTTAAAGCATAAAATGTTTAATAAATTTTAATTCTATATTTTAAGGTAAATCTAAGCATAATGATTGCAAATGTTTAAATATTTTATTTAAAAAAAAATTTTTTTTTTTTTTTTTTTTTTTTTTTTTTTTTTTTTTTTTTAGATTTATTATTATTATTATTATACTTATTTTTAATCTCTATTAAAAGAATAACATTTTAAGGATTAAATTTATAAAAGGCGTAAAATATATGGTATACTGTAAATCTTTCGAAAAATGACAGCCTGATTTTCTCTTAAAGAAAAGCTGCTCCAAACTCTTTGCTGTGGCAATTTTTTTTACGAGTTCCAAAAGGAAATATCAATCAGTTCAGTGTAGCTAAGCCCAATTTTTTTTTTATTCCAGAAACTACTGTGATCTTCCTTTCTTATAACTATCCTTTTACGGCTCGCCAATGTTTCAGAATTTCAAACTTATGAACAATTAAAAATAGTGGAAAAAGTTAACTAAAGTTGGATCGTCATTTAGTCCTAAAAACATTTACAAAGTTGTATATCTTCCCTGAACATTTTATTGGACAACTGTTGTGTAGCATATAGTTTGGCAACGTAGAAATCGTACATTGCATACTGAACTCTTAAAGTGAGTGCATTAAGATTGGTTTTGGTGTCTATATAGATGTTCCCCAAAAGCTAGAGGTTAAAGTCGGTATAATACTAGTCTTCATTTTTGGACACCTTAAACTAGAAGTAGATACTTTACTCTTATCTGAAATTATCCTCTTCAAGAATAATATAAAAGTTAAGTTCTGTGACTGCTTCCAGACACGGTAACCTGCTGGCAAAATTGCGTGAAACTGATTATCAAAGAATAAATCTGTAAAGATGATCCACAGTTGACAGTAGGAGCAGTCTACGGAAATAAGTCTTGGAGCTCCTCATTATTAACATTAGACACGTATATCACATGAAACAATACTTACCACGGATAGAACTATTACATCCTTCAATCACTTTATTGGTCTGTAGGTGAAATTTTTTAGATTTCGAGTCATTCTTTCTCTTTATATTATTAAACATCTCATTTCAACACATTACAGATGATCTTTCATTTACAAGCAGATCATCATCATTTCCCATGATTTTTTTTTTTTTTTTTTTTTGAAAACTTTTTATATCGATTCATATATATATATATATATATATATATATATATATATATATATATATATATATATATATATATATATATATATATATATATATATATATATATATAAGGATAATAAAAATATAAGTAAAATATAAAATTATTTAAATGAAAAAAAAATCACAAATTCTAGGTTAGACTAGTATATATATATATATATATATATATATATATATATATATATATATATATATATATATATATATATATATATATATATATATATATATATATATATATATATATATATATATATATATATATATATATATATATATATATATATTATATATTAATATAAATATTAATATAAATATATATAATAATATATATATATATATATATATATATATATATATATATATATATATATATATATATATATATATATATATATATATATATATATATATATATATATATATATATATATATATATATATATATATATTATATATATATATATATAATAACACATTTAACATACATAATTTAAAACTAATAGCATATATATATATATATATATATATATATATATATATATATATATATATATATATATATATATATATAATATATATATATATATATATATATATATATATATATATTATATTCTGGTTATATATTTAATATAATGTGACGCTCAATGATGACAAAAATATTGTATGTGAGAATTAATAATTTTAAAACTGTTTTTTGTTTGTTAAATTTACTTCAATAACTTATATATATATATATATATATATATATATATATATATATATATATATATATATATATATAATATATATATATATATATATATATATATATATATATATATATATATATATATATATATATATATATATATATATAAAATGCACAAGTACATTCGTGTTTTTTTTTGGCAGTGTTTAACATTAAGTGGTGGAAAAAATGTTCTTTTTGGTATCAAGATATAAGATTAGTTTCCATAAACAGGAAAGTATCATTTGATCGATGACTCTACTGAGGAATAAAAATTGTCTGGTAGGACCAGTAAGAATTGATGTTAATTTTACGACTATGAATTATATTATCAGTTTGTGTCGGTACTTAACTTATAAGAACAGTCTTCTCCTATATATTTATTTTTTTCTGGGTGGTAAAGATTAATGTATATTTATTGATCCTTAACTTCAGAGATTGCTTATGATAGCGTATTCTACAGAAGGTAAATATTTTTTTTATTGTATAACAATTATTGATAGTTTTTATCATGCATAACAAATATATAGATTCTGAGTAAGGTAAATGCACAGTTTATCCCAACGATTTAAAAGCAAATGAGAGAACTTTCTCAAAACACTGAAAGAAACAGGTAGATATTTTCTTGTCAATTCTAATTTTATTTTTTTTATAGGAGTATATAGAGCTACTTAAATCTTGTGTACAAATAAATGTAAATCTAGAGTTCTATTATTTGATTACATTTCCAAAGGAATGGCTAAAGTAACAATCATTTTGAACCTTCACGAAAAGGTACTTTTATTAACGTTCTCCAGTTTAAAAAGAATGCCCTGCATATTTAACAGATAAGTAAATCTAACCTTCATTCAATGTTATACTTTCTTTTTTTTTCTACCTTTTTATTTAAAAAAAAAAAAAAAATGGTTTCGTCTCCTAACGTCAGTCCATGGCAAAAGTTGTACGATTTAAAGAGTATCCAACAAGTTTTCCTTAAAATGTTACGTAAATTAACGTTTATATGAGGATGAAAGAACAGTTATTATAAAAAGGTAAAGAGTACATAACAATCAAACATTTTTCTATTATTATTATTGCTCCACTATATATATATATATATATATATATATATATATATATATATATATATATATATATATATATATATATATATATATATATATATATATATATATATATATATATATATATATATATATATATATATATATATATTCTGAACTTTACATTAGTACCATACTGAGTGATCTGTTCATGATATAAATCTGCAGAGTACTTGAATTTGTAAGTTAACTTATTTATTTTTAGAGACATTAAGAACAAAATCAACTTGGTGTACCTGAACTGACTGACCAAACTTGGAACTATAATTGTACTAACCCTAACGAAGAAAATATTCAATGAACAAATTTACTAACGTGCACACTTTCAAAATTTTGTTTGGTACACACGTTCACTGAAAACTTTTTTTTTTTTCTTTACTGAAGTCAGTAAAACTGTAGTTTCAAGCTTGGCTAAGCAAGTCTGGTACATACCATATATATATATATATATATATATATATATATATATATATATATATATATATATATATATATATATATATATATATATATATATATATATATATATATATATATATATATATATATATATTACCATACTCTAGCTATACTGTACGGTAAAAATTGTTACGACTGTTCTTTAAAAGGACGTCGAGTTGTCGTGTTTTCAGGTATCTGATTGACTATCGTAATCTGAATGAACCTGCTGGGGAGGATCGACTGAGGTATGAAGAGTTACAGACACATTTCTGTTAACACTTACAGCCGGGTAATAAAGACCTTTTAAGTTTGTGAATGCTACTTCACCCTGAAAGTATCAGTTAAAGATTATGATGATGATGAAGGGGTATAGCATATCAAAAAAAGTTCTTGGGAAGGATAATTTTTAGGATAAATATAACTTTGCAAAAGAACAATAATAGTTTGTTTTCATGTTTTTATTACAAAAATATTCTTATGTTAAATGAGATTCTTGGAAATAAATTTCCTCAATCTTCTCGCTCTAAGGCGATGCATAATGATACTTTAATTGTAAAAGCAGGTACTATAATTATTGTAGTTAATTTATTAAACATATAAATACTAAACAGACGAAGCAAAGTTATATAATAAAAGTTAATGGACAATATTTATCTTATAAGTGACAATATATGATTCCACAACCTAATTTTTCAGTCAGAAAATAGGATTTCCAATGATTTCACTTATTTATCAATGTCAAACTTCCATGGAGTAATAGCATAGTTTAGTCCTCCTACCTGTTGTTCCTCATTGACATAAAATGAGAGGTTTCCATGATCCAGGTCGAGTAGGACCCCAACTGTTGCACCCACTCCAACGCCTCCCATACAACGTCCGTGATGAGCGGAATCGTGAAGAAACCAAGACCTCTGGTGATCAATATACATAGCCCAACCATTTGGGTCCTTGCCTGAAATTTTAAAAAGAATTCAAAATTTAATATCTAGCAACATAATTAAATCACAGCAATATAGTAATTATATAAATTTAAACCAACCATGTCATGAGAGTCTTCATCAACAACAAAGAATTGATTATCCAGTAAAATTAAGTTATTAACTAATAGGCAAATTGATAAATCAATAACAAAAGTATTTCATTAAAAAAAAAAAAATCTACATTGTCAAAATTTTGTGTATGTGTAATTTATAAACTAAAATTCATCTTAAGCTTATAAAATAGTATTTCCTAAGACTCAAAAAATCAATCAATAATTATAGTTTGTCTAATGAAATCCTTGGCTTGTTCATCAGCAATTCCGAAATTCTAATTTCCATTAAAATATTTCAAAGAACACTATAAAAATGTGAGAATATATGAATCTAATAAACTTATTTCGAGGAAAAAGTGTCTAGCAGGTTAATTTATGTTGGTCTTGATGTTACCTAACAATTTTTGTTGATGCATACTCGGTTTTACTAAAAATGGCACCAATAAATTTTTCACTTGTATGCAATTAAATTTACAAGCATATTTCTGTAATATTTATCATTAGTTTAAAAACAAAAAAATTAATTTTATATAAATTTTAAAAGCTGCAATACAGAAATAAGAAATTTAGCGAAAAATTATAAAATAAAAAACTACTGACCAAGCATTATTTCTTTATTAACGTTGATTGTAGCCACTCCAAACACAACGTCCGCATTTGCGTCGTAAGAATCAATGGAGAACTGCCAAAAATGCCTTCCCCTAGAGAACCCTACAGAAGCTAAGGCTACTCTATGTTCGTAGCTTTCACAAGTAACTCCAGCACCACCTGATAAAATTTTGCACTCCGGATGTGACAGAATACGGTCCAAGGAAAACCAAGCAGCTATAGTAAACAAATAATAAGGTTCTTTTCAAATTATCTAAATTAATCTTCAATATCTATTCTCAAAAGATTTTTAAATAAAACAGTACCGGTATCAATACTTACTCGCTGAAGTTCTTATAGATACTGAAGAGGAATATGGTGATACTCCTGAAGAATTATATGCCCTAACCCTTAACTGATATACTGTATTGAAATGCAGACCTTCTACAGTACAAATAGTCTCAGGTCCCCTGTGCACTTCCTAAATGTATAATAAATAACATTATAAAATTAATACCTTTAATTTAATCCAAAATACGATACACATATAAGCAATGTTTAGAGAGTGAAGTTTTCATATATCATCGTATAAGAATTAATATATATCACTGGTGGAAACAAATTCTCAACGAAATAATAATTGTTTCATACTCTACATGAAAGGATTTTAATACATAAGAAAAAGTCTTGCTTACCTTGAACTCTCCATCGCCTTCGTCAATTTCAAGCGCGTATCCAGTTACTCGAGAAGTTGGATGAGGACCCCATGTAGCTGTTACACTATTATTTTCTCCAACGCATTCGTCTTGAAGAAAATCAGGAGGTCCAGGAGCTATATATATATATATATATATATATATATATATATATATATATATATATATATATTATATATATATATATATATATATATATATATATATATATATATATATATATATATATATATATATATATATATATTAATATATATATATATATATATATATATATATATATATATATATATATATATATACTGTATATTAATATACAGTGTATGTAGGATTAATATAATAGT
The DNA here is from genome assembly GCA_009176605.1 of Armadillidium nasatum. Taxonomy (NCBI): domain Eukaryota; kingdom Metazoa; phylum Arthropoda; class Malacostraca; order Isopoda; family Armadillidiidae; genus Armadillidium; species Armadillidium nasatum. Next base: position 116,278 of record SEYY01018826.1, on the reverse strand, counting down.
AACGACAGATATATCTTACAATAATAAATAATACCAATAATTTTTAACAAAAACTGAAACTAATAGCAAAAACTTAAGTGCCGTGATAATGAACTTAACCCATGGAAATAAGTTTTAACCACAAGTTAAAAAAGTTTAACAAAATTTTTAAAAAAAAAAAAAAAAAAAAATTGTAAGTTTCACTATGTGAAGAAGCTTGGTAGTAAATGGGTTAAACAGCGAAGAATATTAATTATAATTATTATATAAATTAAAAACATGTGACGTTAAAATAATAAAATAAGAAATAAATAAAAATATATCAAAAAGTGAGTAACTGAAAAAAAAACAATTATTTTAAAACATAAAGAAAGAAAAGGAAAAAAAATGAACATATAAAGAAGAGAGAACCATTTATACCTGCAGGTCTTCGGTGCTCCCCATCGTAAGTAGCTATGAATAAAAAAGGGGGTATTAATCAAGGACTATAAATTTGGCACTAACTAAAGAACTACAAAAGAATAGTTTTAGTCAATAAAACACGAAAAGTTACAAGAAATTATAAAAAAAAACTTTCGCTATTTGATAGCATTTTGTTTAAATAAAACAAATAAATATTTTGACAAGACATACCACTCTAAATTTAAATAGAGAAGGAAATATATAGAAATAGGTTTTCAAAAGAAATTATTTAATTCGCTATAACGACAGCGTTTTATCCCTGGTTCGTTTGGTAAGTTCGGGTATGACAAAATATTACTCAAATAAACCTTCAAGGAAACTAAAATATTAAACCTACGAAATTTATATCTAAAAACGTGACACTACTAACAAACACATAGCAGTTTACACGTTCATTACAAATACTATTATGATTCTTAGGGAAAATTACTGATAATAAAATATCTTTTTTTAAGTTACATTTTCCAATTATGAATAAGAAAGTTAAGCTTACATTATTTACAATATATATTTCGATAATTTAACTACTTTATTGAAGCTACAGTGATATAATAATTAAAAACGATAAAATTCAATAGAAAAATATAATGACTATGTACAAGAAAATATTACGAATTTGTAAATCAATAGCTAAATCAATACTAGTCTTGTACAATCACTGCCTTACAGGATTTTGGAGTATACAGAAGGAACAAAAATTTCAAGACCTTGCATCAAAATTAGAATTTGACTGCAACTTTCCACTTAGGATTAAATCACATGTTTAAGATGGCCATAATTAATACTAAAGTTTCATAACCAAACTAGCTCAAAACAAAAAAAAAACAAAAAAGTATC
>SEYY01018826.1:105000-107500 GCA_009176605.1 Armadillidium nasatum | reverse complement strand
CCTATCCACTCCTATGCTGAGGACTCCACCCTTCATTATTCCTTCCATTTTGGAAAACTCCCCACCCAACAGCAGTTGATAGACTCGAGAAGGGTAGTCTTGGAGCAACTAATCTCTGATCTTTCGCGTATTTCAAATTGGGGCAGAGAAAACATGGTTGTTTTCAATGCCCCAAAAACTCAGTTCCTCCACCTCTCCACTCGACACAATCTTACACACAACTATGATGTCTTCTTCCAAAACACACAACTCAAACCTTCATCTGTTCTTAATATTCTCGGCGTATCCTTTTCTCGTGATCTTCCTTGGAAAGATCACATTACTTCTCTTTCTAAACAAGCTTCTAAGAGGTTGGGTGTTTTAAGGCGCCTTCAGAATTACTTCACGCCACCCCAGTTGCTTGCTCTCTATAGGGGTGTTGTTCGCCCCTGTATGGAGTATGCTTCACACTTCTGGGGTGGTTACACTCATACAGCTCTTCTTTAGAAGATGGAGTCTAGGACTTTTCGTCTCATCAACTATCCTACTCTTACTAATTCTCTCCAATCTCTTTCTGCCCGTCGTATTGTTGAACACTTTCTCTTTACTATCGCTATTACAACGGACACTGCTTCTCTGAACTCTTTCGTAGCATACCTCCTCCATTGAGAACTCGTGCGACACGCCTTTTTACACAGTCTCATCCTTTTTCTGTCCAACTCTCAGACCCCAGACTTAACAGCTATGCTCAATCTTACATATACTCTACTGGTAAAGTCTAGAACACACTCTTTATCTGTTTTCCCAACTTCCTTTAACTTGCATACTTTCAAAATTCGTGTATCTGGACATGTCGGCCTCCATCGACCAAGATAGTTTTTTTTTCCAACTCCGGTTGAATTTGGTAGGACTCCGGCCTTTGCCCACCGGAAGATATATATATATATATATATATATATATATATATATATATATATATATATATATATATATATATATATATATATATATATATATATATATATATATATATATATATGGGGTAAGTGAAAGATTATGAGATTGAGGCAGATGGCGAAGGGTTGATCAAATTATTTTAGGGTCAAGATGAAGAAAAATTAGTTTGTTCGTTCGTGTATCTGTTTTCCTCTCGCTCCCGAATTTAATTTTCAAGAATAATACAATTACAATAACGCCTTTTATATATTTCATTTTCCAGGCACATACACACAAGACACAGTACAAACACATATATATATATATATATATATATATATATATATATATATAATATATATATATATATATATATATATATATATATATATATATATATATATATATATATATATATATATATATATATTTTTTTTTATTATATTTTTATATATATATATATATATATATATATATATATATATATATATATATATATATATATATATATATATATATATATATATATATATATATATATATATATATATATATATAATATATATATATATATATATATATATATATATATATATATATATTATATATATATATATATATAATTTAATAAAAATTTAAAGTAACGTTTTAATAATATTAGAGAGTAATTTGAAATATTTAATTATTTTATAAAATAAATAAAGAAAGGTGAATTTTTGTTACTGTTAAAGGAATGTCTTTGTTGTCTTTTTCACTCGTCCTACAACTTATTTCAAAATTAAAATTAATTAATTTAGAAATTTCGTTTCCATGTTAAATGCATTATTATTATTATTATTATTATTATTATTATTATTATTATTATTATTAGTAGTAGTAGTAGTAGTAGTAGTGAAATTATTATTATTTATTAGTTATTATTAGTAGTAGCAGTGAAATTATTATTATTACAGAATTGAGAAAGTTTGTACTTTTATTGTTAACACAAAAAATTGAAGTTATAAAATTTAAAGAGAAGGTAACGAACGGGTGTGAGTGTGAAAAAAAAGTTTCAAAATTTCCATCTCGCACTCTGACTTAATATTCCTTACGAGGTCTGAATTGAAGAGCAATCGTCTGATCAAAAACCTTCTCAAGCTTCTCGCCTCCTCAAACTTTAATTAATTACTCCGAATTAGGAATATATTCTTCTTCTCCTCCTCGCCCTCCTTCCTCCTATTCCTTCTTGCAAAGCAGAAGAGGACGGCAAGTCACGGATTGATGGAGGTTGACGTCTTAATTGAGTTAAGTTTAGCGTCCTCAAGTGAATATAAACAAAATTATTATTATTATTATTATTATTATTATTATTATTATTATTATTATTTTTTTTTATTTTTTTTAATTTATTTTTTTTTTTTTAATTTTAATCTTAAATAATTTAGGAAAATTTACAAATTTTAAATATCCAAATTATAAATCTATTTAAATATAAAAAAAAAAAAAAAAAAAAAAAAAAAAAAAAAAAAAAAAAAAAAAAAAAAAAAAAAAAAAAAAAAAAAAAAAAAAAAAAAAAAAAAAAAAAAAAAAAAAAATTAAAGAAAAT
>SEYY01018826.1:95000-97500 GCA_009176605.1 Armadillidium nasatum | reverse complement strand
ATATATATATATATATATATATATATATATATATATATGACTCTCAACCCTCTAAATATCAGTTCTATGGATCCAGATTTTTATTTATAATGTATTAGTATCTATTCCAAGGCAAAAGATACGCGAAAAATCTTAATATTCTTTCCAATCTCTCTTCCAATCAGGAGGTATGGCTTCCTAAGTAATGATTGAGTAAGGATTTTCCTTCTCTTCTCTTTGAATTTTGGGTTAAAGTAACTTTTGTTGTTGTTGCTGCGTTAGACATATTATATCGAAAGCTTTCCGCAGAGTCTGACACAAAAACTTTGATTTCTAAGCTTTCCTAATCCGGTTTCAATCCTTCTCTCCGTTCTTATCTCTGATTTCTTCCTGGAAACCTAACAGAACTTGTTATAGTACATATCCACCACTTATCCATTAAATCTAACAAAAATGACATCCCTGAGAATATTTCTCCTGTTCTTAAATCTCCTTCTATAGGAACCTCTATCAGTTGTTACACACCTATCCACTATCTTGACAATCTTTTTAATCCATGCAATTCCTTCGTTTTCGATATCAACCAACCTAACAGAAAAAAAGGAATTTTCTCCAATAATTAAAATAATGAAGAGAGAAAAAAAAATGGTTATCCTAAATGCTTAAAAAATTTACTTCCATCATCAATCTATTCGACGAATTCTTGTTCGGAAATCGAAATTTCGAATTTTTCTCTGTTTCTAATATTCTGCCAATTTCTCTCTCCATGATAAAAGAGAAAAAACTTTAAAACTTAAACATAATTTTGAATTAGCTGAAAAAAAAGAAAAAGAAGAAGAAAAAAGAAATGTCAATCGAAGAATTGTAGGAATTTTTATAAACTCAGAAAATCATCTCTTTCTAAAATTAATTGCCAATTAATAGCAAGCAAAATATCAGCATCAAAATTGATTCAACCGTAACTTACTCACATAAAAAGATGACTTATCTAATTCAGTTAAATCAATTAATGTTTCTAACTGAAAATAGGCCACTCTTCTTCTAGGTCAACAAACATGTTCTAGCAAATAAGCCCATCAAACAAGATTCAAAATCTTCCACTTCACAAATTGAGAAGATTTAAACAAATTAATTTCATTTCCAGCGGAAATTTTATATATATATATATATATATATATATATATATATATATAATATATATATATATATATATATATATATATATATATATATTATATATATATATATATATATATATATATAATATATATATATATATATATATATATAGTGATGAATCAGATGTCATATTTCTCATTTGCGGATACAGATGTCGAACTTTGGTTAAGTGCAGATGCAGATGTAAACGCGGATTTAAAACTTTCGTTAAGTGCGGATGTGAATGCAGATGTAGAATTTTTGAAAGTGCGGGTGCGGATGAGGAAGTTAATTCTGATGAGGATGCTCCACGGATGCCATCTCTAATATATATATATATATATATATATATATATATATATATATATATATATTATATATATATAATATATATATATATATATATATATATATATATATATATATATATATATATATATATATATATATATATATATATATATATATATATATATATATATATATATATATATATAACAAAAAATAATACACATTATATATAAATATGTTATTTATAATCAGCAGGCAAGCAAATAGGAACACTGAAACATTTTGAATTTAAACCAATTCGCGCTTTCAATGGGGGGGGGGGGGGGGAAATAAAAAAAAAAAATTCATTCGTCCTCTCTCTCAATTTCTCCAAACACCCATTGACCCTCTACAATTCTGAGCTTATTATAACTTTCTTTTTCCAAATAATGATTCGTCTGTATTGTAAATCGAGCTTATATATCCTTAACATTCATGTTTGGATATAAAAAAAAACTAAATTCTGAACTTCACACTATAAAAGCAAATTCATTACTAACGGCGATTATTTTAATTATTTTTAATCGATAGCAATTTTGAAACATCGATAGAAATATTGATACATAGATCGCGAAAATTTAATATCGAAAGTTCGGACAACTTCTATATATATATATATATATATTATATATATATATATATATATATATATATATATATATATATATATATATATATATATATATATATAATATATATATATATATATATATATATATATATATATATATATATATATATATATATATATATATATATATATATATATATATATATATATATATATATATATATATATATATATATATATATATATATATATATATATATATATATATATATATATATATATATATATATATATATATATATATATATATATATATGCGTGCGTGGCCCTCGTTTTTTTATGTCTTTTTTTCATTTTTCAAAACTGGTAATAAAAAAATTATTACTCCATTAAAAAGTATACTTTTAAACTGCATTATTAAGCAGTCTTAGAAAAAATGTAATAATAATAAAATAATATAAT
>SEYY01018826.1:85000-90000 GCA_009176605.1 Armadillidium nasatum | reverse complement strand
AAGCCTATAATATCAAGTTTTAAAAATATTGTTCACTACAGAATATCACCTACTATGAAGCTTGAACCAAATCGTTGACAGGTAAAGTGATCGACACTGTTCAAAAACAGCTCGGTCAGCTAACATATTTTCTTGCCTATAATTTAATACAGATTTTATTACTGATATTTGAAAACTTACTTAAAAAGTTTACCTTTCATTGCTATTTAGGCTTATTGTTATTATTATTAGCTCAACGTTTAGGCCTATTATTATTATTATTATTATTATTATTATTATTATTATTATTATTCTTGAGTACGACATAAAAACTATTGCAAATGCATGTCCCCCGATCCGTAAGTGGTGTTAATGTTACGAGTAAGACCTACTGTACGTTAGCTTGGCCTACTTTTTTTAATGAACCTCTTTTTTAGTTTTGGAAATAGCAAACGAATTTTTTTCTAATATTCTCTCTCATATAAAATGAAATTTGTAAGAAAAAGAAAAAAAAGATTTTTTGCATCACTATATATATATATATATATATATATATATATATATATATATATATATATATATATATATATATATATATATATATATATATATATATATATATATATATATATATATATATATATATATATATATATATATATATATATATATATATATATATATATATATATATATATACCTGCTTTTAAAGATAGGCAGGTAAGTTTCCAAAATTTATCACCATAAGATAAAGGCTCTCATTTGGATATCTTATATATATATATATATATATATATATATATATATATATATATATATATATATATATATATATATTATATATATATATATATATTAATCGCTAGACCTGCTTTTCTTTTCTTTTTTTAAATAGTTTACACATATATCTCTCCACTAAAACATGATTATTAATTAAATAAATTACTTTGAAATTATTTAAATTTTCATGATTCTGTCACCTAATTCCCAACAAAATTATATCATTTCCAATAAAGTTGATTATTTTATCATAATTAACAAATAACTTTTTATTCAGATGCAAATTATTATTAATTAAATGGTTTTTTTTATAATTATGCAGGTAAAATACGCTTAAAATTAAAGTTTAAGAAAAAAAAAATAGGAACCAATAAATAATTTTTTTTTAAAATACGATCCATACTTATATATATATATATATATATATATATATATATATATATATATATATATATATATATATATATATATATATATATATATATATATATATATAATATATTATATAAATTTTTTTTTTTTTTTTTTTTTTTTTTTTTAAAAAAATAAAAAAGAAAGAAAGAAAAAGAAAAAAAAAAAGAAAACATAAAAATCTTACTTGATTTTTGTTTGGCAATATTTAATATAAGTAATAAAATAAATTTTATGTATAAATTTTATTAGTAATAATGTTTTTATGATGACTCGTGGCCAAGGCGGAAATCATGAGCAATAAATTTACGTATCTTATTGAATATCGTCCGCGAGCATATATATATATATATATATATATATATATATATATATATATATATATATATATATATATATATATATATATATATATATATATATATATATATATATATATATATATATATATATATATATATGGACCAACCGGGTGGGGTCTCCCAAATTTGGCTGGGGACGGGGCCGGGGCTCTGGCCGAAGTTGCCTAAAATTTGTAAAGAGGTCAAAAGCACTGAAATTTTACGTTAAGAAATTAGATTTAATTATAAGGAAGGAGTAGAATAGCCAACATTTACTTAAATAAAATGATTATATGCATTTTTCAGGAAAAAAAATTCAGAAAATTACAGATTTTGTAAAATAAAAGTTTGAAAAAAATAATTTTTTTTTTTTTTATTCACAATAGTTATTCAACCGGTTTACTTAGGTAAGACTCTAAGTTACGATTTGAAAAAATATAGGATATAAAATTATCAATATAACCTGTATTTATTCATATCATTGTTATTTTATTGCTGTGTATCAAATTTGTATCATTTAGCTACATTATTTCAAAATTATTTTTTTGTTTATACTTTCAGTCAATATGGCTAAAAGAACAGCTTCGGCAATATGGGAGTACTTTACAATGCTTTAGGATGGACTCGAAATAGCTAAATGTAACATCTGCAGCCTTGAAATTAGAAGACGACCTCCTGCTACCCCAAGTAAAAAAAAATTTCAACTAAATTTATAGATCATCTAAAATCAAAAGACAAAGAACAGACACACTAACAACACAAACACTAACAGAAAAGGAGCGATCAAAAGAAACAGAAAAAAAAAGAAAATTTTGAAAAAGCAAAAAGAAAAATCTTAATTTTCTTATATTTTTGATTTAATACACCATTAAAAGTATAATTTGCAATTTTAACCCGAGCAGGTAAACCCGGTTTTCCCTAATTATTAGCCAGGGCCCAGGTCAGTCAATATATATATATATATATTATATATATATATATATATATATATATATATATATATTATATATATATATATATATAAATATAAAATATTACTGGTGAGAAAAGGCCGAAAATTTATACTAATTCACCAGAGTTAGAGAAAGTCAATTCTAGTTTCAAATTTAAAGTCGACATGACCCGGATATAATGTGTTTGAAAGTGCATAAGTCAAAGAAATTGTGGATAATAAAAATGTGTCTCTGACAGATTCCAGTAGATTACAAGTAAGAATGAACACAGGAGTAATGTGTTGCATAGGGGTTAATGTGTGGGGTTAGAAAGTTGATCAAAGAAAGGATAAGGTCGTATGGTAAGACGTGTCGGGCAGGTAGGAGGAGGTATGCGATAAGTAATTTCAGAAGAGCAGTGTCCGTTGCAACAGCGATATTATAAGGATAATGAAGCAACAACAGTTTAATGGTAAGAAGGTGATAATAAGTCGAAAGATCCTAGAGTCCACCTTTTCAAAGAGAGCAGCTGTATGAGCTGAACCACACCAGATGTGTGATGACTAACTTTCCTACACAAACGAACAACGCCACTATATAGAGCAGGCAACTTCGGTGACGTAATTTTTACTTTTCCGAAACTATATTTAACAACTCCGTAAAGATAAAGATAATAAAAAATATCATAAATTATTCACAACTAGTCTTTGTAAACCCATCAAACCGCCTAAGTACTGATAAGCTGAATGCCGAAAACTACCTCGCAGTGTGCTGTCGACCATTCAATTGTATGGCCGAAACATTTCAATAAACGGTCCAAATGATTGAAGCTTGTAGAATACATTAGACACGCGAACATTACATGGTTATTTGGTTTCATTGCTGTAGATTGATAGATAAATGTAAGCTAATAGTAATACTTGGTTGAAGCAACGTGAAGAGATTGAATTTTTCATTGCTGAAGGTGTACAGAATGCGGCTGAAATTCGTAGTCGTTTGCTCGAGGTGTATGGAACGGACACTATGGATGTTAGCAACGTTCGTCGATGGGTTGCAAAACAACTCTTTCCAGTAAATGTGAAATGTCGTTTCATGATGCTCCGAGAAGTGACAACAATATTGCAGTGACCACTGACCAATCATCATACTCGCGTTCGTGACATTATTCGGGAAAATCGACGAATCAAACGGTCCGAAATTGTTTCCATATTTGCAATTTCGAAAAAGCGTGTTCAAGCAATAATTGCAGATTTAAAACATCGAAAAATTTGAGCGCGTTGGGTGCCAAAAGGCACCTCACAAAAGACATGAGGAAACAACGGGTCGATATTGTTAATGAAATTCTAAACCGTTATAGTAGAGAGGGCGATCAATTTCTTCATAGCAATGTAACGGAAGACGAAACGTGGGTCCACCACTACGACCCAGAAGGAAAACTTCCCCTATGGAATTCAGACACCCAAGATCACGTGACGTACGAAAGTTTAAGACAACCCTCAGTTGGATAAACTCACGCTGACAGTGTTCTGGGATGTGGAGGGTCTCGTCTATTCGGAATATCTGACGATGGGAACGACTTTAAACTCTTATCATTATTGTGAAACTGTAAAGAAATTGAAGACTCCCCCCATCCGTCGAATAAGATCAAACCGTACCGTTTTCCTCCTGCATCATGACAATGTTCGACCACATTGCAGTGCCCAGAAGCTTCGACGCTTGAACTTCGAGGTCATTGAACAGCCAAACTAGTCCTTATCTGGAACTTAGTGATTTCCACTTATTTCCAAAGATAAAAGAAAGTCTCCGGGGAGTGAGATTTGGTTCAAATGATGAGGTGAAGAAAGCGGTGGCATACTGGTTCCGGAAAACAGATCAAGACTTCTTTTCAACCATCTCGAGAAGCAGGATCAACGTTTAAAAAAATGTATTGATGTTCGAGGAGATTATTTAGGAAAATAATATTACATGTCAATTGAATAAACATTTGACCTTCTTTCAGTCTTTGTTTCATTACTTTATCAGCAGTGCATGAGATTTTACCGCAGAACAGGCGTTACTTTTCAGCCCACAATATATTGGCCTACCAATATATTGTGGGCAGGTAATATACAAGAAGCATATATAACGATTTAAGTTTCTCACCAGAGGTCATATATATATATATATATATATATATATATATATATATATATATATATATATATATATATATATATATAATATATATATATATATATATATATATATATGAGTAAATAAGTACATATCCAAAGCTGAAATGTAATAGGATTAAGTTGACGCTTTTGAAAATTTATGAGATATATATGGAACCAATAAAGTATTAATATAAGGATTTAGAAATGTAAGTGGAAATTACTAGGAACAAACCCGGTCCTCTCTCTCTCTCTCTCTCTCTCTCTATATATATATATATATATATATATATATATATATATATATATATATATAATATATATATATATATATATATATATATATATATATATATATATATATATATATATATATATATATATAAAATCAGAGCATGTATAAT
>SEYY01018826.1:62500-65000 GCA_009176605.1 Armadillidium nasatum | reverse complement strand
AAATTCTAAATACCAATAAAGTTTACTAAAAAAAATAAATGGTTTTTATTATTCAATTTAAAAATTTTGTTAATTAAATAATAATAATAATAATAATAATAATAATAATAATAATAATAATAATAATAATAACAAATAATAATAATAATAATCATCATCATCATCATAATAATAATAATAATAATAATAATAATTTTATCAAAGTATATATAATAAAAAAAGTACTTAACTATAAAATTAAACGGCTTCCGAAAATGAAGCTCAAAAAGAGAAAAGGAAAGTAGCCTTTTCTTTTATTTTTTTATTTATTTATTTTTTATTTTTGTAAAATGTCTCTCGAGATGATATAAAAAAAAATAGTGAGTAAATTTTAGTTTCATGCCTCGTAAAGAAATGTTCCATTCTTCGAATCTGGTGAAATTCTTTATACGCATCTTAGTGTAAGTAAAATTCACTCTCACTTGCACAAACACACATACATACACACAAAAAAGCTCACACAAAATATCTGATTAAATTAAAGAGCACAAACAATTCACAAGATAATCCTGTATGAACACAGCTTATGGGGGTCAAGTGACTTCGTATATATGAGAACAAAACGAAGCATATCTCTCCTCATCGGGTTTTATGAACAATGGAGAAAAATTTATAAGGTCAACTGAGATGCAGTTTATTATTATTATTATTATTATTATTATTATTATTATTATTATTATTATTATTATTATTATTATTATCATCTAAGTACGTTGTGTAGAAGTAACAGTTTCATATAGAAAGGAAAAATTATTTCCTACAGTTCAATGTCCGTTTCTCAGCAATTATTATTATTATTATTATTATTATTATTATTATTATTATTATTATTATTATTATTATTATTATTATTATTATTACCTTCATATCAATGATTATAAAAATGCTACAAAAATAAAATAGCTCCTGAAAACGGTAAGATAAGGGCAAACGTACATACTCACGCAACTTATATTTCATCCCGGGATCACGCAAAATATATTAAACGTAACACCAAAAATCTCTTTTCTCCGTAGATAATGCAATAATCTTTCTGGTTCCTCTTCCTCAAGCCCTTTCTGAAATTTCGCAAAAAAAAAAAAAAATGTCAACTCATTCTTTACATCTTCCTCTTTCCCCCTTCTAGTATCTTTTGACGGCAATAACTGCTCTTTTGCCTTCTTATAAAGCTTATCAAACTTTTGCCTCAAATTCAACTTTAGTCGATTCTGGAACTATTCCTCTTCCTTGGTAAACTATATTCGCCTCTGTCTCTACTTCAGTTTTGCCTTCTTGCTGAAAACGGTGCAGAAATGGAAACGATCTCAATTCTTCTAATCTTATCTCTGATCTCCAGTATGGCTTTCGTAAGAAACGCTCTACTGGTGATCTTCTTTCACTTCTCTCTGACTCTTGGTCTTTCGCTCTTCGGCATTTCGGTGAATCTTTTGCTGTGGCGCTGGACGTATCGAAAGCCTTCGATAGAGTCTGGCACAAAGCTTTGATTTCTAAACTTCCATTTTTCGGAATCTATCTTTCTCTCTGTGACCTTCTCTCAAATTTCCTTTCCGGTCGTTCTATAGTATCTGGTGTAGATGGCTCCCCGTTCATCCTACAAATATATCCTCAGGGTTCTATCCTATACCCAACACTTTTTCTACTTTTCATTAATGACCTAATGATCTATTACCTCATCACCTATCCACTCCTTTGCTGATGACACCACCCTTCATTACTCTTTTCCATTTGAAAGTCCCCCTTTCCAACAGCAGTTTATAGAAGCTAGAATGGTGGTCTTGGAACCACTAACCTCTGATTTTCCTCATATTTCGAATTAGGGGAGAGAAAACATGGTCGTTTTCAATGCCTCAAAAACTCAATATCTTCATCTCTCTACAAGAAAGAATTTTCCACATAACTATATCTTCTTCGAAAACACACAACTCAAACCTTCATCTATCCTTAATATTCTCGTTGTTTCTTTTTCTCGTGATTTTTCTTGGAAAGATCACATTACTTCTCTTTCTAAACAAGCTTCTAAGAGGTGTTCTGAGGCATTTTTGTAATGTTTTCACACTATCCAGTTGCTAGCTCTGTCTAAGGGCTTTATTTACCCTTGTATGGAGTAGGCCTCACACATCAGGGGTGGTTCCACTCATACAGCTCTCCCTAAAAAGGTGGAGTTTATGGCCTTTCGTCTCATCAACTCTCACACTCTCACTACTTCTCTCCAGTCTCTTTCTGCCTGTCGAATTGCTGCGTCTCTCTCTCAACCATCGCTATTACAACAGACACTGCTCTTCTGAACTCTCCCGTCGCATAACTCCTCCAATGGGAAGAGCTCGTGCGAAACGCCTCTCTACACATTCTCATCCCTTCTCTGTCCAACTCTCTGATCCCAGACTTAATTGCTATGCTCAGTCTTAAATATACTCCACTTTATCTGTTTTCCCCAACTGCCTTTGATTTGCAGACTTTCAAA
>SEYY01018826.1:57500-60000 GCA_009176605.1 Armadillidium nasatum | reverse complement strand
TCCTTTCAATAAACGGGAAAAAAAATCTTAACAAGGCATTTTGGATGCCCCGAGCAGCATCACTGACCCAAGGTGGCATCAGCTATACAGTGCCACTTACACAGACAAAGACTCTTTTTATAAGGATGCAAATTAATATTTTTACATAAAGATATGCCCGATAAGTGGGTCAAATGACCATCTTGACCTTTTCTTTAACCTTACTCAAGTCAAACTCAAAAAAACATACACAGACATTCATATATATATATATATATATATATATATATATATATATATATATATATATATATATATATATATATATATATATTATATATATATATATATATATATATATATATATATATATATATATATATATACGCGCGGACCCCTTTCCCCAATATGCAAATGTTCGTGTGCCATGCATTTGTATCTGTGCATTTTGTAGATCGCACTATATATATATATATATATATATATATATATATATATATATATATATATATATATATATATATATATATTATATATATATATATATATATATATATATATATATATATATATATATATATATATATATATATATATATAGTATATAAAAAAAAATTAAAGAAATAAAAATAATAAATAAAAAAATTGAAATTTATCTTTTTAATACGTACAAACATGAGAGTGTCACTGAACTCTGATCAATCACAAATCTCTGCTTCCATAAAACAAATTTTCCAATATAGAAAAATCTCAAACCATTTAGACGAATTTTTTTATTTTATTTTATTTTATTTTATTATTATTATTATTATTATTATTATTATTATTATTATTATTATTATTATTATTATTATTGGGTGAGAAGGAAAGAGGGGAGGGGGAGGGGGAAATAGGAAAATGAATTTATAAAATGACGAGAAAACGTCAATTTGTGTCGAAAGAACCACAATTTATGGCAACCAGAAAAAAAACTGCTTTCGAAGGAAGGGGGGGGGGAAAGGGGGTGTAAAGATTTATTTCTGACTGGAAGGATGTAAACCTTTTTTCGCAATTGCCAAAAATCACTACGAGTTATAACAACGACATCAAAGATCAAAAAAGAAAAGCGTATTTCGTATAACAAAAAGATAAGGTGTTGGAAAAAGTGGAAAAAAAAGGGGGAAAAAAAACAAAAAATAAAAATAAAAAAACAAAAACAAATAAATAAAATATTTGCTAAAAACGTCGACTCTCGTCAAAAAGCAGATGACAAATTTCCCCTTTGGGGAAAGTATTCTTCGATATTGTTTTCCCCTCTTATTAAAAAAAATAAAAAATACCTTGTTATACCGTCAAAAAAGACACCTACAACAACACACAAATTTGTGTAAAAATCGAACAATACAGCAATATATGAACGATGTAATACAACACACACACACACACACAAATATACTCACTAAAAACATCTATTTGAAACACTTTGTAAGTTTAGCACGTGAGTTAGAAGACTTACCCATTATATCATTCATATATCATCACCTTCCTACACTGCAAAAATTGTCCTAACGAATCTTTGGAACAAATGGCAAAAATGTCACAGTAAAATTCTCAATAGAGAAAAGACATGTTAAGCATAAGAAACTCACTTCACAGATTTATTTTCTAATTAAAAAAAAATAACTGAAAAAAATTTGTTGTGACATTTTTGCCACTTGTCCCAACGATTCGTTAGGACAATTTTTGCAGTATACGTACAGTACAAAATCTGCAAATGAAGCTGTGAACACAAATTGTTAATTACGAAGGAGTAAGCGAACACAGATGACTAATTACGACAGTAAATTACGAATGAGAAGATGGAATACAAACCTACAGTAAACCCACCAAAACAGTGATTACAAAACCTATCTAGCCGTTTCTACTCATTAAGACTCCATTAGTAGAGGAAGTAAAAAAATAAAGAAATAAAAAGTATCCGTAAAATGTACTTTCCATTAAGGGATAAGAAACATACGATAGTAACATTATTCAATAATAATAATAATAATAATAATAATAATAATAATAATAATCTTTGTTTTATTTTCGTCTTTTTTAAATTTATTTACATTTTTATTATTACTAATATAAACTGTCTTTGAAAAAAAAATTATAATATGGTAATAATAAATGAATAATAATAATAATAATAATAATAATAATAATATAATAATAATAAATAAAAATAAAAAATAAAAAAAAAAAAAAAAAAAAAAAAAAAAAAATCCCATTTCTAAAACAAAAATAATATATATAATATATATATATATATATATATATATATATATATATATATATATATATATATATATATATATATATATATATATATATATATATATATATATATATATATATATATATATATATATATATATATATATTAGTAACATCCATTTCAATTTTGTAAAATATATCACAGCTTCGCATTTTTAAAAAACAAAACTTATTAATATTGAAATTTAATTATTCCAACAATTAAAAATAAATAAATATATAC
>SEYY01018826.1:37500-40000 GCA_009176605.1 Armadillidium nasatum | reverse complement strand
ATCCACTGAAAGTCCGATTCCTTTTTCTTTTTTCATCTTAATATTATTTATTTATTTTTTTTTATCTTATTTTTTAAATAAAAGAGCTAACGCTTTCTATATAGCTTAAAAGACTGATAAGGCCTAGATAATAGAGTCCAATAATGACTAACTGTTAAATTCATAATATTAGGAAGTTTATATTAATGATCTTTCACTAAATTCCAGAGAAAGTAAATAATAGTCGTTGTTATCAAATGAGCTCGCCCAGCTCTCCCGCCCGCCGTTTTCAGCTGTCAAAATTTGGTGGACGGGCGATACCGGTATCGATTTTCTTTTGTTGGCTTTAGAGTTATGGATTGTTGGTGTTATTATTGTGTGTGGAATTATTTTAATACGATTAGGATAGTTAGTGGTTATAAGTTATATAAGCTTTGTATGGGTTTTACAGTTATTTTGTTTGTTTTTTTTTTTTAATATTAAACATCGTTTTTTTTTTTTTTTTTTTTTTTTAATATTTAAATATTTTTTTTATATATTTTTTTAATATTTAAATATTTTTTATAGTTTTTTTAAATCAATTACGGTTTTTATAGTTTTTTTTAAATATTTATATTAAATCAACAACATTTATATTTTACAATTCTTTTATAAATTAAGTGTGGCTTTTATATAAAAAAAAATGACTAGTTTTTTTTTAAATTTCAAGGTTAGTTTTAAGTTTATTTTTAAAAATCAAATATGATTTTTTAAGTTTTTAAAGTTTTCTTAAATCAAAAACTAAAATATTTCTATCAACTTTTCAAATTTTTTTTAAAGTCTTTTAATTTTTAAATTTATTTTTGTTTAACTTCTTATAGTTTTTAAATCAATTAACTTTTCTAGTTTTTATAATTTAAAAAAAAAAGAAATCAAGTATGGCTTTTTAAACATTATTATTATTATTATTATTATTATTATATATTATTATTATTATTATTAATTAATTAATAAAGTAACCTGTCATTTCTATTTTTCGTAAGAGATTTTAATTCAAATGAAATTAAATATTCCGTTTTTAAGGTCTATTTTTAAAGATTCCTTCAGAAGTAGCTTTTTTTTTTTTTTTTTTTTTTTTTTAAAGCACCGTCAGTATTAGTGCGGTGGCAAGAAATCGATCCCCGAATTTCTTTGACGGGAACTCCTAAAAAGTTGCCAATTGTTGTAACGAAGAGATTTTCAAAGTTTCAGCTCGATCGGAGATCGGATAACGTTAAGACCTGACCTAAAGACCTGGTTGAAATCTATTTTTGAAAAGTATCTCACTTGAACTCTTTGATGTTCAATAACTCAAAAATGGTAGAAAAATACTATTAAAAAATATAAATAAAAAATTTTTTTTACTTAAGCGAATTTTCCCATTTTTTTTTTGGCGGGGAAAAAGTCGACTTTACAGGTCCGGAACAGCACAGGTTCTCGAAAAAGTCAAATATCTTCCGATCTGTAAGTTTGTAAAACAAGTTGTGAGAGTTAAAATGGAAGCCCTGAACATTCTTTACAAAACTTTAAAAAAAAACACGTTCCTAGGATAAACCGTTCTAATTTTATAGAGGGAAAAAAACAATTTTTTTAAAAGAAAAATAGCACTTCAATATTTTAAGGCTGATGAGGCAGATCTTAACGTTATCCGATCGAGCTGAAACTTTGACAATCTGAGTTTTACACCAATAGTCAACTTTTTAGGAGTTCCCGTCGAAGATATGAGGAAAAAAAATCTTCCCCTATGTTTTCGGACCAAACTAGTCAGAATTCAAGATATTGTTTTCACAAAAAAATGAAACACAAATCTGAAAGTAAGAAACATCAATCAATCAAATTCATAAAGTAGGGGAAAAACTTATTGTAAATTGTACTGATCAGAAAAATCATCAAGGTTTTTCTTTTATTACAAAAGAACCATACTGTTCATGGAAAATTAGTAGAAGGTATCTTCGAAAATGAACTAGGAGCAGCAAGTCACCTGGCAATGATAAAACGTTGATGTCGACAAAAATCGGGATTTCAAGATTGAAATTTCATCAATAAACAACTTTTTTTTTATTTTTTCTTCTATGTAAAACTAGTCAACCTCATTCCTCAAAGCAATATAATGTTTGGTTAAAATGTCAAGAAAAAAAAACTACTATTATTAATTTGCAATCAAACTTTTTATTAAAAACCATTAGGGTTTCTATTTCTGCGTTTGTGTGATTTGCTTGTTAAATATTTTTCTAAACCCATTTGGGTTTTCTTCTTAATAAACACTTTCTATACCACCAAATTTAAATGCAAAATCCTGGACAAAGGAATTGTATTTAAAGTAAGCCAAAAGCTAACAGTGAAAAAAATATTTCATTGATCAAATAGTGCTTCACACCTTAATTAATTTTGTTTCGCATTTCAATTGGCTATTTATCGTTTTAATATTAGTTATACTTTAATTATATATATATATATATATATATATATATATATATATATATATATATATATATATATATAT
>SEYY01018826.1:17500-25000 GCA_009176605.1 Armadillidium nasatum | reverse complement strand
ATATAATAATAATAATAATAATATAATAATAAATTATAATATATATATATTATATATATATATATATATATATATATATATATATATATATATATATATATATATATATATATATATATATATATATATATATATATATACTATTCTTATCATATTATTAATAATATTATTTAACTGTAAGTACTAAAGTTGAAATAACATTCATAAATAATGAGAAATAATCTTTTTAATCTTTATTTCGAAAAAGCCAATAATAATAATAATAATAATAATAATAATAATAATAATAATAATAATAATAATAATAATAATAATAAAAAATAAATAAAAAAAAATTATTTTATAATTATTATTCATATATATATATATATATATATATATATATATATATATATATATATATATATATATATATATATATATATATATATATATATATATATATATATATATATTAGGGATGGAGTGAAGTATCGTATCGGTATCTGTATATTTTCAGGTATATCGATGAATTTGAAATTCTTAGTATCGGCATCGGTAAAAATATATATGAATAAAGTATCGTATCGGTTATATATATTTTCAGGTATCGGGTATCGGTATCGGTAAAAATTATTATATATATATATATATATATATATAATATATATATATATATATATATATATATATATATATATATATATATATATATATATATATATATATATATATATATATATATATATATATATATATATATATAATGTAAAAATTAACTGGCTGGATTCTAGAGTTGGATAAGCACTGAATTTTTTCGCACTGCACCGGTCCGCACTGCACCGGTCCGCGCCGCACAGCGCCGCATCGCACCGCTTCGTTCGCCAACACAAGCTGATACCTTTTTTTAATATCCCGAGTATACGCAATAAATATTGATAATCAATTTCCAATATTTCATTTTAAATAATAGGAATCTACCACAAGTCCTCTTATTCATCTCATTTTAGCATAATAAACTCCATTTTTTTCCCCACCAATTATTTTTGGTTAGCGCAGCCGTTTCCATTTACACACACACACACAAAAAAAAATTATATTAAATAAAATAAAATAAATAAATTTTTTTTTATTAATTTTAATACTGCTGAATACTTTATCATAAAATTTTTACTATTTACTACATCATTTCCTTAAAATATTTACTCTTATTATAGATGAACTGGAAACCAAATCAAACTTCAAACTTCGAGTAGTTTAGCAGGTTACTATCATGTTTGATATATATTTATATATATATATATATATATATATATATATATATATATATATATATATATATATATATATATATATATATATATATATATATATATATATATATATATATATATATATATATATATATATATATATAATTTCATATTATTAAAATGTATTATTCATAAAATAAGACTGGATTACTTCCACTTGCATAGATGTTAATTAAATATAGTAAGAATAATATATATATATATATATATATATATATATATATATATATATATATATATATATATATATATATATATATATATATATATATATATATATATATATATATATCCTCCGGTGGGCAAAGGCCGGGCCTACCAATTTCCACCAAAGTTGGGGAATAGTCAGAAATCTGGTCGCTAATGACCGACGTGACCCGATACACGGCGTTTAAAAGTGTGCAAGACACAGGAAGTTGGGAAAACAGAAAAAAAGTGTGTTCCAGACTTTACCAGTAGAGTACATGTAAGATTGAGCATAGCGGTTCAGTCTGGGGTCGGAGAGTTGGACAAAGAAAGGATGAGACTGTGTAGAAAGGCGTGTCGGATGAGCCCTTCTCAATGGAGGAGGTATGCGACGGGAGAGTACAGAAGAGCAATGTCCGTTGTAATAGCGATAATAAAGAGAGAGTGAGGCAACAATTCAACGGACAGAAAGAGATTGGAGAGAGTTAGTAAGAGCAAAAGAGTTTATAAGACTAAAAGCCCTAGACTCCATCATTTCGAGAAGAACTGTACGTGTGGAACCACCCCAGATGTCGAAAAAAGGTAGTCGCTCTGACCCTTCTAACTATCGACCTATAGCTCTCACCTGTGTTCTATCTAAAATTTTTGAAACTCTTCTCAACTCTCATTTCCTGGATCATTTGGAGTCTCATTCTCTTCTTTCTGATCACCAGTATGGCTTTCGACGCTCGAGGTCAACTGGTGACATACTTTCCTATCTTACTGATCTATGGTCTTCTGCCCTTAGGGACTTCGGGGAGTCTTGTGTGGTGGCGCTTGACATATTCAAGGCTTTTGACCGGGTATGGCATGCGTCACTGCTCTCCAAGCTCCCTTCCTTTGGGTTTCCTCCTTCTCTTTGCTTACTATTGTCTAGTTTTCTCTCAGATCGTTCCATTTCGGCAGTTGTAGATGGAGCGACCTTCTTCCTCCTTTTCTGTCAACTGTGGTGTTCCTCAGGGTTCTGTTTTATCTCCAACCTTATTCTTACTTTTCATTAACGATCTTCTCCACTGCACTTCTAACTCTGTTCACTCTTATGCTGATGACTCAACTCTGCATTCTTCTACTCATTTCAAATCTGCTCCCTCTTTTGCTTCTAGAGTTGCTTCTCGTCTTCAACTTTCCGATTCTATTCTTGCCGATCTGGATGGGATTTCCCGGTGGGGTCATAGCAACCTTGTGAAATTCAACTCTTTAAAAACTCAACTTCTTCACATCTCCTCTCCAAAACACCTCCCAACTTTCCTATCCTCTTCGATGGCTCTCCCGTCTCACCTGTAAATAACATTAACATTCTTGGTCTAAACATAAACAAAAACTGTCTTGGAAACCACATATCACAATGGTTGCTAAAGCGGCCTCTAAGAAGCTGGGAGTTCTGTTCAGATTGCGAGAATTTTTTCTTCTGAGCAGTTACTCCAAATATATAAGGGTCTTATTCGCCCTTGTATGGAGTACTGTTCTCACATTTGGGGGGGCTCCGGCTCCTCCTCTCTTCTGGATAGGGTTGAGTCAAAAGCTAAAAGATTAATTAACTGTCCCCTACTTTCAAACTCTCTTGACCCTCTGTCTCTGCGACGTGACGTTGGCGCGCTATCTCTTTTCTACAGGTACTACAATGGCAGGTGCTCGAGGGAATTGGCCTCTCGCATTCCTCCACCATTGCGTCGTCCTCGTTGCACAAGGGGTGCCCTGCTTTCGCACCAATTTTGTGTGGAGTGGAAATCCCAGGCTAGCCCGTTGTGGTACCTCTTTCTTTCCAGCCACCTCTATTCTGTGGAACTCTCTACCTTCTTCTATTTTTCCTTCTGTATTTAACCTTCCACTCTTCAAGGCTTCCGTCTGCGCCCACCTGAGGGCTGTGCGTTAGGTGTGTGCGTTTGCCTATGTGTGTGCCCCCTCCTTGAAAAGGGCTCTGCCCGTGAGCGGTGGCGTTCTGTAAAAAAAAAAAAAAAAAAAAAAAAAATAAAGGGGGAACAACACCCCTATAAAGAGCAAGCAACTGGGGAGGCGTAAAAAAAATCACAAAGGCGCCTCAGAACACCCAACCTCTTAGAAGCTTGTTTAGAAAGAGAAGTAATGCGATCTTTCCAAGAAAGATTACGAGAAAAAGAAACACCGAGAATATTGAGGACAGATGAAGGTTTGAGTTGAGTGTTTTCGAAGATGTCATAGTTGTATGGAAGATTGTGTCAAGTAGAAAGATGGAGGAATTGAGTTTTTGAGGCATTGAAAACGACCATGTTTTCTTTGCCAAAATTTGAAATACGAGAAAGATCAGAGGTCAGTTGCTAAAAGGCCATTATTCTTGCATCAATTAGCTGTTGTTGGGAGGGGCGCCTTAAAATTGAAAGGAGTAATGAAGGGTGGAGTCGTCTGCATAGGAATGGATAATAGACGAAGTAATAGTGGAACACTACTAATTTTAGATTTAAAGGAAGAACGGTGGCCGTCTACAACAGTTGCTATAGAACGACCGGAAAGGAAATCAGAAAGAAGGTCACAGAGAGAAGGATTAATTCCGAAAAAGGGATATTTAGAAATCAAAGCTTTGTGCCAGACTCTATCGAAGGCTTACGATATGTCAAGCGTCACATAGAAAGACTCACCGAAACCCCGAAGAGCGGAGGACAAAGAGTCAGAAAGCAGGGAAAGAAGATCACCAGTAGAGCGTTCTTTACGGAAGCCATATTGGCAATCAGAAATAAGATTAGGGTGAATTAGAAGAATTAGGGTGTTTCCAAATCTTCCTGTTAAGGAGAGATTCGAAAACTTTCGACAGAACAGAGGTTAAAGAAATAGGACGATAGCTAGAGAGTTGAGAGGGGTCTCCCTTCTTCGGCACAGTCTGAATGAGTATACATTTCCAGAAAGAAGGGAAGGTCGAAGTGGAGACAGAGACGAAATAGTTTATATATATATATATATATATATATATATATATATATATATATATATATATATATATATATATATATATATATATATATATATATATATATATATATATATATATATATATATATCCTATGTAAATTAGATTGATAAATATGCGAATCACTAATGAACTATTTTCGGAAAAGTTCGGAAATCAGGAAGACCTTTTTTTTGAGTGTGTGTGTGTGTGTGTGTGTGTGTGCGAGTGATGAGTGTGTGAATGTAAAGAGAGTTGATGTAGGACGATAAAGGAGGTCTTTCATAAGAATGAGAGGGAAGTTTCAATTTTCTATCATTACCTCTCTCTCTCTCTCTCTCTCTATATATATATATATATATATATATATATATATATATATATATATATATATATATATATATATATATATATATATATATATATATATATATATATATATATATATATATATATATCGTATATGAATGTAGGCATACCTGTGTGAGTCCGTTTGGTTCTACTGATAATAAGCATTATTTGAAATAACAATAAATCATTTAAAAAAAAAAAAAAAAAAAAAAAAAAAATTTGGGATTAAAAATATTTCTTTTAGAGGATTTAAAGTGTGAGAGTTAAATCGAGTTCAAAAATATATTTTTATTTAATAAGGAAAATTATTTTCAAACTTTTCGTGTGAAATTTATCTTCCAAAAAACAAAAATCAAAAAAGTTTTAGCTTTTATTACTCTTAAATTTCAGTTATATATATATATATATATATATATATATATATATATATATATATATATATATATATATATATATATATATATATATATATATATATATATATATATATATATATATATATATATATATATATATATATATATATATATATATATATAATATATATATATATATATATATAATATATATATATATATATATAGATATAAATAGATAGATAATATATATATATATATATATATATATATATATATATATATATATATATATATATATATATATATATATATATATATATATATATATATATATATATATATATATATATATATATTGGAATATAAAATAGATAGATAGATGAATATATAAAGATAGATATAGGTAAATAAATAAAGATACATAACATACATACATACATATAGATAGATAGATAGAAACATCAATAAAGTGTCACTCTCGTTCCAACATTTTTTTTTCACCCAAACTTCTTACTATTCCACATCAACCCCAATTCCTCTTCCCCCCCCCACGTCCACAAGCTCATACGTAACTCTACTATATATATATATATATATATATATATATATATATATATATATATATATATATATATATATATATATATATATATATATATATATATATATATATATATATATATATATATATATATATAATATATATAGATTTTATGTCACAACTGTTGATTTTGTGGACCCTCTAATTTAGTTGCGGAGAGAGGAGGAGAAAGAAAGAGAGAGAGAGAGAAAAAAAAAATCTAATAAATCGGCCAGAAAAAATAGGACGCAACCCAAGAAGAAGAAGCATTCTAATAAATTGGGATAATACTACACTGTCTTAAGAGTATTATTGGTGTGAAAAAATAATACAGTAAATTGTATAGTGTGTAAAAGAAACACTGCATCCTGAATGATAGGTATGCTTGTGTATTTCATGAAAAATATTGCATGCTGTATAAATAAAGAGTATATTGTACGAAAAATATTGTAGTGTATGAGAAACATTGCAAACTTGTATGAAATGTATTGCATAAGAAATACTGGACTTTATTGTATATCTTTTTTCTTTTTTTTTATACGAGCATGTCCGAAAATATTAAATATTTTATGGAAGCTTCGGAGTGGGTTATTTGCACCTTGTATCTCTTTTATGTAATGAACAAGAAGTCTATATATATATATAATATATATATATATATATATATATATATATATATATATATATATATATATATATATATATATATATATATATATATTATATATATTATATATATATTTTATTTTGTTTATAATTATATTTTTTATCTTTATGTTTATCTTTTTTATTTTTATATATTTATATATTATATATATATATTATATATATATATTATATTATATATATATATATATATATATATATATATATATATATATATATATATATAATATATATATATATATATATATATATATATATATATATATATATATATATATATATATATATATATATATATCCGGAGAGTTACGACTAATATAACCCGAAATATGACGTCCTCTTTCTTAATTAATTTCCGTGCCAATATTTGTCAAAGGAAAGATGGATCAAAGACGGAGGCAAAACAGATGTAGATGAAGAGTCTTTTATATATATGAGCAAATCCTCAATTATGATCTCGGTATCGGTAACTTAATCAACCATACCTATTTAGAATACAATTCTCCGTTGACTATCATCATCATCATCATAATCATAACATTCTTTTTGCGAACCATACATCAACAATTCACATGCACACACACATGCGCGCGCGCGCGAGCACACACACAAAAAACAGGCACACAAGTATGGAAAACAGGCACAGAAGCACTACAACAACAGCAACAATAAAAATAATAATAACAACAAAAACACTCTGCAATTGTTGAATTTACAACTCTTTTTATGCCTGTAATAGAGACGTGAGCAAAATTATTATCGTAACATGATAAAAGATATAAGGATATAAATAAATAAATTGAATAAATAAATGACCATTTTATCATATTATTAGTATAATAATAATAATAATAATAATAATAATAATAATAATAATAATAATAATAATAATAATAATAATAATAATAATAATAATAATAATAATAATAATAATAATAAATAATAATAATAATAATAATAATAATAATAATAATAATAATAATAATAAATAATAATAATAATAATTCAATTGAGTACATTAAAAATTTAAATCCCGACATTCATTCTGCCAAACTTTAAAGGGCTTTAAAAGAACCTCTAAAAATGCGTCATGAATCCAACACAGAATAC
>SEYY01018826.1:0-5000 GCA_009176605.1 Armadillidium nasatum | reverse complement strand
TATATATATATATATATATATATATATATATATATATAGACTAGGGTTGGCCGAGCTCCGGAATTTTTCCGCACCGCAGACCGCACCCACACCGCACATTCAATGTCAATCGTGCACCGCACCGCACCAATCTGTCTTTCTTGCGCACCACAACGCACCGGAAGAAAAATGGGTGTCCGCACCGCACGCACTCAATTCTAAAAGCGCACCGCACCGACATATATAAAATATATATATATATATATATATATATATATATATATATATATATATATATATATATATATATATATATATATATATATATATATATATATATATATATATATATATATATATATATATATATATATATGGAGATTTTCGATGTCATCTTTCTACTCGACACAACGTTCAATGCATTTCTGAACATTGAAATATGCTACCTCGCAAAATTATCGTACCACTGAACATAAGGAACATAATAGCATGAAAAAATACAGGATATAGATCACGATATGTTTAGTATTGTTCATAAATGTCGAGAGTTACAACATACACAGATGGTGTGCAAAGGGATACGGAAACGGTCTCTTCAAAAACTATACATGGAGACAGAGGTTTAATGCCCAAAACGGGAATGAACCTGTAGGTATATGGTTTGTTAATTGGATGTGTTGATGGTGCCCCATTACCATATATCACCACCTCTCAGCGTTATGATGGATTAGGATCATCATTCCATGCTGAATATAATGTTCCGTCTATTATACTAAAGGATTGCGTTCCATAGGCCGACTTTGGTCTGCCGAAGTTCATTCAGGGTCATTGGTAGTAGGTTGAGCTGTCATAGTGGTCGTTCCAACATTTCTCATACATGCTCGATGGGATTTAGGTCCAAATTTATAAAGACCTTCGGAACTTGTCAATTTGAATCTTGCACTACTGTAGGTACTCGTGAGCACACCTGGATGCCAAGTATTTTCTTTCATAAGGATGAACCCCGAACCGATGTTTGGCGTATAAGGTATTTTATAAGGTTCAAGGATTTTTGTAATTTATTGTTCGACGGTCAGGGACCCTTCACGAAGGATGCAGAGGTTTGTACGGGCGGTTAGAGAAATATCTCCCCACACTATGACCAACCCACCACCATATGGCACCTAACCTTTAATTTTACACGCTGCGTATTTTCCGTTGGGCTGCTGATACACCCTTTGACGTTAGTCGGAACTATGGAGATTGAATCTGGACTCGTCTTTAAATAGGACACGTCCCTACTGGCGAAATGGCCAATGGACAAAGGATATCGTTGTACGATGATCTTTCGTGAGAAATGGCCCTCTTCCAGACCTTTGTGGCCGAAACCCGTTTATGCGAAGCCATCTGAGAACCGTATCAGAACTTATACGTTTTCCATGTACTACGCCAACTGTTTCTGGAGGTTTCTTGCTGCTATGAAGATGCTCCCTCACTGTGAGTAGCCTTATAAATCGGCCTTCACGAGGTATTGTCGAGCTTGGTCTGCCTTGCCCCTGTCGTCTACGGTATTCGTTGGTCTCCTAGCACCGATGTACGACTCTTCTGATACTTGTATGTTCAACGTTGAACCTACGTCCAAGGTAACTATGGCTGTGGCCCTCTGTTGCAATGTCACTATTTGCACACATTAATCACGTGACAAATGACGGGACGGGTAGATCTTCCGATTATTTCCACTACCGTAAACGATTAAACTACCGCTCCTGCAACAGTGATATATTAAGGTTAACAACTACAATCAATCACAATTGGAGTTCGTTTGTTTCTCAATTCATACATTTCTATGGCAATTCGGCATCTTGTTATAACACACCGTCTTCCTATCGCTGTAACTTAAGAGTAAACGTATGTACGGGATACCTGTTCACATGCACGTAACGTAAAAAATTGTATGAAGCTCCTATATTTAGAACCTTCTCGAATTATTTCAGCCGTAGTGTGACAATTTTGAGGGGGTATATAATATATATATATATATATATATATATATATATATATATATATATATATATATATATATATATATATATATATATATATATATATATATATATATATATATATATATATATATATATAATGGGTTGGAGTATCGTTTTTAGAAGAGTAACGGATGAACTTTTACTGGATAAGATTCGATGTAGGAGCAACTACCGATATAAAAAAAAATTAATTCCGGTTCAAGATGCTAATATTTCAAAAAAACAAATATTTTAATTACTTTGTTTCAAAGACGAATGAATGATGAATATTCATGAAGATGATGAATATTTTTTTTTTTTTGTAATTCTGAATTAAACAAGTTTAGCTATATTAAGTAAAAAACTGAAAATAAATAAATAAATTTTAAAAGTAGTGAAGCTGGATTTCTTAATTAAACTGTTAACTGTTTTATACCTAATGAAAATTTTTGGCAAAGAAGGTGTGTTCACGAGGTATATAGAACCATGAACACATTTCAATTCTTAGAAACAAATTCAAACAATATATTCTAAACTTGTGCACAGAAGAAAGTACTTGGGTGATAAATCATTTATAACACACACGTTCAATCTTACAGAAGGGCAATTAAGTGGCATTCGTAATGATGGTGCTATGAAACCAAAATTATATATAAGAGCATCTTGACGAACTCTGGATATATATAAAATAACTGAGTTTTCTCAAGTTTTAAGGAGCTCTGTTGATTCTTTTTGCAGTACCATTTTTTTTATATAATACCTATTGTCCTTTATTTAATTAAAATATGATCTTTGGTAAGCTCAAAGAATTACTTTAAAAAAAAAAAAAAAAAAAGTTCAAAGACACTATTTTATCCTAAGGAAATGTGACGTTTAAATGTGGCAATTATTTCATTCTTAAAGGGTAAATAAACTAGGGTATATAGTATCCAGCATCATTTAGAAATAAATGTATTAATCTTTTAAACCACCTAACTAAAATGAATGATAATTTGTGCCAAAGTTCGTATTTTAAAGAAATTAATTCATTAGTGATTGTCTTTTGTTCTTTGAAATCATTGATTTTAGATAAATTTATAAAGATTTTTTAAATATTTCTTTTTCCGATTGTTGTTATGTTGACATTGGAGAAAAATTGGATTTAAAACGAAAAATGTTTTTACAATACCTTTATTACTAGAAGCAAATCCTACACTGCATATACAAAAAATACATTAAAAGTAAAAAAATAAAAAAATTTAATATACACAAATTGAAGCTCAATTTTAAATCATAGGAACATGAGAAAGTTTATTATAGTTCACAGGAATATAATGTTAATACTGGCTGTAATATATATATATATATATATATATATATATATATATATATATATATATATATATATATATATATATATATATATATATATATATATATATATATATATATATATACTTATAAATGCCCAATAGCTTCCAAATTTCTGTTTACAAATATTATTTTTTCTACATTTTTGGAGCTAAGTCTTGTTCTTCTGTCAGAATATTAGATCCCCTGCTTTTGAAAACATTCTTTCGCTTTCTACAGATGTTGCCGGAATGGCTAAAAATGTTTTAGCCACATCACTAAGAATCGGAAATAAATTTGTGTTTTTTTTCCAAAACTCCAGCGGGTTAGAATGAAGATCCATTTCGGTCTTTTCTTTATACTTAAAGCTGTTGTATAATTCTAACTCACTGTTTAAAGCCGAAATTTTGGTCATTTCTTCTTCATCACTGCTGCTGTGGCTAACCATTAGGCTTTTAAAAGTTTCAGCTGAGGTCTTAAATATTCTTTCACTGTCTCTTCTTTTTTTTAAGGATTGCTCTTCTTCTGGAAAAGGCTTTTCTTTGCAAACAGATGTGTAAAACGATGATATCCCTTCATAGATTAATTCTTTATCATTTTCTGAAAAAATCTTTTTCTTAAATCTAGGATCTAAATAGGTAGCTATTAAACAATTAACATTGCGACAGTAGGGAATTAGGCGTTGGTTTACTTCTTGTTGAATTTGATTTTTTTCAGCTACCAACCTCTCATCAACTTGTACTTTGCTCATCTGAGAACTAATTGCAAAAACTGATGGAAAAATGATTGATGAAGTAGGGTACTTGCTACCAGATAAAATTAAAGAAGCCTCTTTGAACTGCTGCAAAAGTGTACAGAGATCTTTAAGCATTTCTTTTTCTTCTTGTGTTATCGCCAATACAGGCGTTTTCAACTTTAAGGCTGCAATTTCAAGAGGTTCTTTTTGTTTAATTACCTCCTCAATCATAGGAAAAGAGCTGTTCCAACGAGTTCTACAATCTCTTGGAATCTTATTGGGATCAATGTTAGTTTTCATTTCTGTTTTATATATGGACTTATATTCATTCCATAATTTCGGTGATCTTTTAAAGATAGAAGCAATAGCTCTTATTTTTTCCATTAAATTGAGTACTGGAGATTCATGACTTGATTTCTGGAATATTATTGGTTCTAAAGCACAAATTTATAGTATGTGCTATACAAGAAATTCTTTCTAGGTTCATTTTTTGGCAAGCCTTTACAACATTAGTCCCACTATCTGTAACCGCAAATGATGGAAGTTTAAGGTTCATAGAATTTATACAGCTATTAAACAGAAAAAAAACTATTTTCACCCGTATATGCGCTTCATTAAATGGCAAACATCTTATGCAGTACGATTGTAAATTCCACTGAGCATTTACAAAATGACCAGTAATAGCTAAAAACTGATTTTGGTTCTTCGTACATGTCCAAATATCAAATGTTACGCTATATGATACACATTTTCCAATGTCTTCTTTAATAGTTTGAAACATTTCGTCGTATAAAGCTGACAACTTAGATGTTGCAAGAACTTTGCGAGTTGGTGGCTCGTAATCGGGATTCAGTAAGTTCAAAAGCTCCCTTTAAATAAATAGAGATAAAATAATTGTTATTGAGAATGCTGATTTACAATAAATAAACATAGTTTTGTTGTATATATATATA
>SEYY01018825.1:7500-18307 GCA_009176605.1 Armadillidium nasatum | reverse complement strand
TTGTGAATTACTCTAAAACTGCTACAAATTAAAACCATTAGTGTTAAAAATTTGTATATGTTTTTTTAGTAAGCAAGAAAAACGTCACTTTCAAAAGATGAGGAGTGACCTAAGTTGTCCATATATGACGAGTTATACAATCATTTTCTAATTTCAATTTTAAACTGATGATAAATGTCACCATGCAAAATTTAAATAATATATAAAACTACCAAACGAATCAAAGCGTTATCTTGATGCGAAATGGAGACGCATCAATTTACATGCGATGATACTGAAATCATTTTCATCTATTTATTTTTAAATCGCAAAAAGTACAACTTTTCTGTATTTTCCAAAGGAAATGTAATTTGATGGTAAGCCTTCTCACTATCAAATGTAAGATATCAAATCTATGCAAACAACACTTTATCTAATCTATTAATTAAATTTCGCTCTCGAAAGTTATTAATATCATATTGAGAATAATTACTCAATTCACTTTTATGGCTTCAATTTGACAAACAAATCGACATTTTGTTGTTCGACATTTTTTAAAATACCATATTAGGAGTAATAAATGATACTTTATCGGCGTGTTTTAATATAGTTTCTTTTAAAACTTCAACAAGTTTAATTTTGACTTTAACTGTTCCTTTATAATATAATTATAACTTCTAATTTTAGAAGCTATTCTTTGTTTTGTTTTTTAATCACTGTTTTTTTTTCATTAATTATTTGTAAGTTTGTTATTTTTATTATATTTTTATTGTATTATATTGTGTTAATGCTTATTAACCAAATTTTACTCAATTACTAAAAATCATTTATATCCAACCTTTATTTTCTAATGGCACCAACCAACAATAATATTAATTTTACTCTAATATATATTTTGTATGTGTCTTTTTGTTCAGTTTCACATAACTATTTAACTTTATGTCAAATAAAAATTATTTGGCAAAAGATTATTAATTTTTTAATACACAAGCATGGCATAATCAGTCTACCTAAATCTGATAGCGAGAGATCAATTTTATTCGAAGTGTTATTGTCTTGACTGTCTGAATTGGAAAATTACTGATAATTTGACCATCAGCTTCTTCATCGGAAACAAAATGAGTTACAAACAACCCCAGTGGGTAAAGATGACAAATTTGTCCATCCCTCATTTTTTCTTAGACACTTCTAATCTTATTGTCATTACTAGGGACGCTGAAAGAGTACCGATATATATATCGATATTAATATTTTTACGATAGTATCGAAAACAATTCGAAGATATTTTTTAAACCCGAAATATCGATATTTTATCCTCAGTATCGAATCAATGATATTTATTTTTACTTCTAGAAATTATAAAGTAGTTTTCTGCTCCTTTATAAAATAAAATTTAAGCAAAATTTGTGTTTTTTTCATTTGAGTGCATGTTGGATGAGGGTGATATTTGGTTTGACTCAGGAGAGGACGGGATCTCAGTTTTTTAATCCGGAATTATCAGATTATAATATAAACTATTTTGTTGAGTTTGCTTGAGCAAGTACAATATTTTCTAATTCATTAATTAAAGTAGCAACACTTAAATAATAAGTTTCTCAGAACCCTCAAATGAGCATTCTGGACACTCATCAAACATATTATCTAATTCATTAAGTTCAGATAATTTAGTTTTAAAATTTATGATGAGACCTTTTAATTTATTTTCATTATAGTCTGGCATATTAGTTGTGATAGTGTTTGACAATTTTGTTACATTGATCCTTTTTGTCCCTCGTTATAAACAAATGTTAATATTTGATTGAAAGTTGATGAGAGTGACTAATCCTCCCCAACCATTTTCCTAATTTTACTATTCAATATTTTGATCTACGAACTCCGTAATTTTAATAATATATATATATATATATATATATATATATATATATATATATAATATATATATATATATATATATATATATATATATATATATATATATATATATATATATATATATATATATATATATATATATATATATATATATATATATATATATATATATATATATATATATATATATATATATATATATATAATATATTTTTTTTTTTTTTTTTTTTTTTTATTTTTTTTTTTTATTTTTTTTTTTTTTTTTTTATTATATATATATATATATATATATATATATATATATATATATATATATATATATATATATATATATATATATATATATATATATATATATATATATATATATATATATATATATATATATATATATATATATATTATTAAATACCAAAATCAGTATGCTAAATATTAGTCCAAATATCAGAATGAAGAAGAAATTTCAGCAAAAAACTGTGGCTCTAATAAAGAAAATACCCCATCTTCGTCGCCATTTACAGAAAATTAAACAAACAGAAAAAGATTTTCCATAAATAATTTTTAAGAAGAAAAATAAGATTTAATACTCACTAAATTTTTATAATTTTACTTAAAAAAGATAAATAAAGGAAACTTTATGGGACATTTATTAAAAGTAAAAAAAAAAAAGTAATAAAAACATATGGGAGCAAATATATTCTACTGCACAGATTTCTTCCTTTTCTGTAGGAAGAGTCTACAATCTATTAAAGTTGAGCCAAGTCTGAAATAAATACAGTTTTTAGCCTTGCCTAATAAAACCAAAATTTGATTTAATTTGTCAATCTAATTTTAAATATATTTGAATTGGAGAAACTACATATTATATATAATTTGGGGTTCCTTTCTTTTTACTCATTTATTCATTAAGGAATATAAAAGGGCGGTTTTCACTTGCTTTTTCAACAAAAACAATTTCAAAATATTACTCATCCTTTTATTGTGGGCTTGAGATCCAAAGTCTTTACTGGGTTTCTTCATAAACTGGGTTTGACCCCAGAATTTAATTGTTTAATCCAGTTTGTAGTCATACTTTTCTTGAGAGATTTTGAACTCAAAATTATAAAAAAAAAAAATAATAACAGTATTATTTACTTTTTATTTTCAGTGACCGTTGTAAGTAACTATTTTTTTTTATTATTATTTAATTTATTTTTTTTCTTTGTCTGTTATATTAATATAAAAATGCCAAAATTATGGCTGAACTTAAGACATAATTTTTGCTCCATAAATGTAATATATGGTCTGAGCTATGAGAAAGCTCAAAATTTTGGGAAGTCACTCCCTGATTTTTATTCTGCTTTTGCAAGCAATAATTTTTAGGAGTTTCGTTGGTGACATAGTCCAACTTGTTTTTCAAGTGTTGACAAAGTATTCACAATAATAAAAATATTTATGATTATGATAATAATTATAATAATAATAGTTATGATAATAATAATGATAATAATAATTATGATAATAATATTTGATTTAAAATTAGATTTATATATCAAACTTTGCTCTTACGAACTTTCTCGTTATCTTTTTTCGTTGGTGAGTCAACCTCACAACCAAAAATAAATAAATAAATAAATTTTTAAAAAAATATTAAAAAAATATATACAAATTTTAGTATAAAATTCATATATTTATTATATAAAAAAGAAAGGATAAAAAGTTTTAAGTCATTATTGTTTATACAATGCCGTCCTATTACTAACAAATTACTATTAATAACAAATCAGATGTATTGTAAAAAATGAAACCTTGTATATAATAATAATAATAATAATAATAATAATAATAATAATAATAATAATAATAATAATAATAATAATAATAATAATAATAATAATAATAATAATAATAATAATAATAATAATAATAATAATAATAATAATAATAATAATAATAATAATAATATTTGGTTTTCAACCTTATAGTTGGAGTATACAAGGTAAATTTGGGATAAATGGTGAACTATATTTTATAGGTTGAGGAAAGTGGTACTCAACAATTACCTGGAAATATGCAATTGCCAGTCATAGTTCTGCTTCTGGGGCACAGCTATGACTGGTAATTGCAATGCAATGAAGCGCCTGAGACACAGCTAGGGTGTTAACATCTGGAGCTGGAAATTGCAATGCTGTTAGGGCCTAAACATAGAAAAGAGAAACAAGATAATAGGGAAGAAATAGAAATACTGAGTACTGTGTTAATCTTGGTACCTAAGGTAAAGTAAGAACACTCACCCATCGTAATAAAATAATCAGCTGGATTTGAATACAATAATTGAATAGAGCACTTTATCATGCAAGGTGAAGCTGGAGGACATCAATATCCAAAAATAAAAAAATTGAGGCACGATCACAAAAATAAACAAGGATAGGATTTGTTCATGCTGGTGGAGGCTTAAAGTCATCCGTGAAAAAATGGGTCATAATCAAGTTTTTTGTCTCTACGAGACATAGACTTAATGTTCAGTTTATATTATGAGTTTACCAATGTCAGATCTAGTGCCTAGCTTCATTTTGAATCCTATGCACTTTATGGTGGATATTTTTGATTAAGCCCTAGAATTTTGTTTAAAAAATTTTATGTTGCAAATGTAATCATAAAGTTGGTTGTTATGTGTAAAAATCTAAGATGAGCTATTAAAAGCAAATAGTAACCTTACGTCTTTTTGACTGAAATAGTCTTAATTGGCCCATCTGGCTTCTTTTAGTCTCAATTTTCTAATGTTAAAATATTCTTCTTTTAGCGGTCATATTGAAAACACAAAAACGCGACCCATTGCTTCAGTTTCATACAAAACTAGGCCTGTGAAATTTTTCTGAAATTTTTTTGAGTAATTAATAGTAAATTAGTAAATATTTATATTTATATTGTGATAGTTATCATAATTAGATATTAAATGCGAATTTTGTTTTGCTTGTAACATCCGTAAATTTTAATAGTGTATATTTGGTTAACTTAAGTAAAGTTACTGTGGGTTGCCTTTAGCACTTGTAGCCTAAGCCTCTTCTCATTCGTATATGATTTAAGAGGCACCACCGATTCTCCCTTTAGCTCTCCTAAAGGAAGGAAGTATGTTTCGTTGTGCTTATTTCTCGTGTTTCTTATTTATCATTTTTCATATCCCCTTATTTTTCTCTAAACATCTTTCACTGTCTCACTTCCAGTGTCTAAAACCTTTTATCCGTCCTCTGGTAGGCCTACCCCATCAGATGGCTACAAATTGTGCGTCCCTCCCTGGCTCTTCAGTGCTCGAGGGACAAGATATGGAGGTGAACTTCCAATCCTTAAAGAGACATATCAGTTCTTTGGAAGACATAGGTAAATCCCAGACAAAATTATCAAAACACCACCAATGAACAGTAGTCTGATACTACTAAGTATAGCCTGGCCCAGAAGGAGGCTGGACTGACCCAACATTCCAGCCAACATGATACAGCAGTTGGCAATTCTATGCAGGCTTCTATTTCTACAGGCACATCATGTCCTGTTGATGGGGAACATATATTTTTGAAACCCCAGAAAACCAGTGATTCCATCCATGGCTCTATATTTCAAAAATATATTATTGGTAAAACTCTAAAGGTACTAGAAGGGGTGCATCCCTCAGGTTCCAGGTTTCTTCCCTTGACAAAATTGACCTCACCAAAGTCACTAAACTGGGTGAATGGAACGTCAAATGCCGGAATACTAGATCAGATGCTCCGGAGAGTAGAGATGTCTCGTATGGCAAAATTAGGGCAGTTGGTCTTGATTATACTGAAGATATCAAAAATAGTTTATGCATCATTAGATCTTCTACTTTATTAGAAATTAGGAGGCTAACATTATTTCAGAATAACCAAAGACTTCCTTCACATATAATTTGGTTAAAATTTGTGGGTCCTTTGCCAGATAGAATGGCCATTGCCTCTGCTATCTATGAAGTGAAACCTTATATATTTCCTATACTTAAATAGTACAATTATTACTGATATAGCCATGAGTCTCTTACCTGCAGATACCACCAAAGGTGTTACATTTGCAGTGGTTTTCACTATTCGATAGTGTTCCAAAATCCTCCTTACTTTTATATATGCATGAACGAACTTCTCCAAACTGTCTAATCTTTAATAGAGCAATTAAGGTCTCTAAATCATACCCTCAATCTTCTTCAGGCTTCCAACTACCTCTAATAAGTACCCTATGGGCCTTAAACCCTTGACTAGGAATTCAAACTTTTTCGTACTCACAACGATCTGCTACACATGAACTTTTACCACATCCTAATCATACATTATTGGATAACAAAGTCTCACCACACCCCACAGTGCAGAGTGAGGCCCAGACTGTGTCAATTCCTTTAAAAATCCAATCATCAGTTAAGCTCACACAGTTTGTAAAGCCTCACACATCAGGATGGTAATACCGTTTCAAATACTTCCATTAATTACTCTACAGTACAGACACTATTCCCAGAAGGAATTACCATCACTCGCATCTGCTATTCCCGAGAATGTGACTACTAATCCTCAACATGAGGCACAACCCTCCTACCAATTCCGGAATATCCCTGCTTACCATATGAATAATACAAATCCTACTTCCACCCACTTTCCTTGGAATAGTGTACTCATAATTAGGAAATATCATTCCAAAACTTCACTCTATATACCAAAGTACCTCCTCATTCACTTTTGCTTTTCTCACATGTCTTCCTAATCTCCTCACCCTTTTAACCTCAATTTCACGGAATTATGGCCAATAACCCTTTGTTCATATTTTGGAACCTCACTCTCTCCTCCCTCGATTACATGATCTTAAACTTTATATGGCCTCCACTCAGCCCCATCTTGTGGGACTGTGTGAAACATTGTTAAAGGAAAAATATATTCCTTATTTTCATGGTTACAATATGGTAAAGAAAGACAGGCTTGATAGACAGGGTGGTGGTTTGGCTTTTCTTATAAAACAAGGCCTTCTTTATTCTATTCTCCCACTTCATGCTATCCTGGGGGAGGGATGAAGGTCTTAGCTGTTCAGATTAACATATCATCAAAATGGTACTCCATCCTCACATGCTATAACCCTAATAAAGATATTGAAAACCAGGAATTTCTTCATTATTTCCGTTAGCTGCAACCCCCTGTACTTATTTATGGTGATTTTAATGCACCTCATTCTTATTGGGAGCCATCTATACCCTGTACATATTAGATCAAACAGGAATAGCCCTCTTTCATACACTGTTCAAATCAGCAAATATGCTTCTTACTCCACCTGATCAGACCACCCATATAGAGCTATGAAATCTACCCTGGATCTTTGCCTCAGAGGTGATATTTTTGCGTCTGCTTCCGTCACAACAGGACCTTATATGGGAAACGATCATTTCCCTATGGTGGTAACTTGCCCCTCAAAATGCCATTCATACATAGAAGCTTGAGACTATGATGGCATTTTAGTAAAACCACAGACTGGGTCACATTTGCTGAAACGTTACTGATGATGCATGCCCCTGATTCTGACATAAACATCAAGGTAGACACGATGATCTTGGATTTATTATGAGTGGGTAAACTCCTCTTTAGACTAATGGAAGGCTCCTTTGGTTCAAAACCAAATGTTCCTTGGTGGGATGCCACATGTCGTAGTGCGCTTGCATCAAGAAACAGTGCTTATAATTGATGTAATTGTATTCATTCACTAGTTGGTTTCTAAGTGTAAATGAATAATCAACCTTCAGAAACAAGAAACATGGGATTCTCATTGCTCTTCCCCTTTGACTTTTTCATCTCCTCTTGAACCTGGAACTTCTTAAAGCTGATGGAGGGCAGACCATCCATTCCCACCTTCCCTATCACAAAGGATGAAGAGCCCTTAATAGATGAGAAGTCAAAGGAAGATGAGTTCTCCAAGTTCTTTGAACAGAACCAGCTTCAATCCATTTCTCTGCCACACGCGCATATGCTCATGGAAACAATTGAGATTGCTTTGCATCTTCCCTCATCTGACTTTTCCATTCCATTTTCAAGAAAAGAACTACAGCAGACAATCACCTTCCTATCAACAGGGAAAGCTGTGGGTCCGTATTTAATACCAAATGAATTCCTAAAACATATGTTGGATCAATCTCTCCAAGTTTTACTAGATTTAATCAACTCTTGTTGGAGTTCTGGTACCTTTCCTGAGGCATGGGCATACTCTGATCATCCCCATTCTCAAACCTGGTAAAGACCCTGCACAGACTTCTTACTGCCCCATTTGGCTTCTGTCATGTCCAGGTAAGGTACATCAGAAACTGGTACACTTTCATCTTTCTTGGTGGGTAGAAACCATTGATATGCTTCCACCTTTACAATATGCTCTTCGCCCAAGGAGAGGCACAGTGGACTGTTTACTTGAATTTGAACACCAAATTTATAATGCTTTTTGAAATAAATCAATTACAATAGTCACTTTTATTGATCTCAAAAGTGCATCTGAGAATTTTAGCTACACTGTCAGATAAAGGCCTTCATGGTCACCCTCTTTTAAAAACTTTTCAGCAGCCAGATCTTTCTCAGTTTCTGTTGGGAATCAAATATCACAAAAAAATTTTGGACACAGAGGAGTACCACAGGGTTCCATCTTAAGCACCTTACTATTCACAGTCATACTACAAAATATACCTCTTCCATGGGAGGTGAAAATTCTTGTTTTTGCAGATGATATAGCACTCCTGGTCTCCTCACCTTCACTAGTGATGGCTGAAACCATAATGCAACAGACAGTGCATTCATTCTCATTTTGGACAAGCACCTGTGGCCTCCATATAAACCCTGAGAAAAGCACAGTAATGTGCCTAACTAGGAGAATTTCTTTTATACCCACAATTGTTATAAACTCTTAAACTCTTCCTTTTGTAACAAAGCACAGATTCTTAAGTCTTTATATAGATGGACCTTCTTTAACATGGAAACACCATATAGAATATCTTCTGTCTTCCTGTCTGCATCGTATCAATGTGTTGAAGAGAATTTCAGGGGTGCCTGGGAAGCCAATAGAACACTACTACTCCAGTAGCAGCTATAGAGAGTAAACTCAAATATGGGGCTGAAATTTATGGCTCTGCATCCTTCTCAATCTTAAAGAAACTCAATATCTTACAAAATGCAGCTCTTGAAATATGCTTGGGAGCTTTCAGATCCTCTCCTATAGCTGCTCTACTTGTGGAAACTGATCATATTCCCCTTTCAGGTTACAAAATATCTAACCATAAGGTTTCAATTTATCCACAATCCCACCCATTTGTATAAATTATATTATTCATTCCTGGATTTGCCCTGTGTAAATAACTGGGGCACAAGACACCAACCATTTATTGTTCGATTAATATCTCACTATCTTACTCAGGAAATATCAATTCCACAGTTCTCCACAACTTTTATTTAGTGCATTATTAAATGCTATTTGTTTAAGCGAGATATAGCCTCTCAAACTTTAGGAATTTTTGAAATTTGGTCAAAAATGAACCTTTTTTAAA
Organism: Armadillidium nasatum; assembly: GCA_009176605.1. NCBI lineage: Eukaryota > Metazoa > Arthropoda > Malacostraca > Isopoda > Armadillidiidae > Armadillidium > Armadillidium nasatum. The sequence goes on along the minus strand of SEYY01018825.1, from coordinate 8,916 downwards.
GAGGCTATATCTTGAAGCCAATGAATCACATCAAATAAAGTATAGAGAGGAATTTGTATCCCCATCTATCCTCTATACACCCACCAAAAATAAGAAATGTTGTAGTTGTAGTTTTTTTTTTAATAATTTTTTTGTCCAATAAGGTGGATTTAAAAAAAAAAAAAAAATTCAATAGTTGGTCAGTTTTGGGCTTATAACATTTTTTCTGTAACTCTGGGAACAAAAATCTATTAGAAGCTTTTGTAGCTTATAGAATTATAAATTTAAAGTCCAAATTTCAGGTCATTCCAAAAAGTAGTTTGGCCCTACCATTCCTTTGCAAAAAAAACTTTTTTAATTATAGACTCAGAAAAATGCTAGAAATGGATTTTTTTTTCACCTGGTAAAAGCTATATACACTGAAAACTTCAGGAGAATCGGCTGAAAATTAAAAAAAATATTAAAATTGCTGTCCCCTTAAGTATAATTTGCCATATTAACCCCGGTTTTCCCTGATTTTTAGCTGGGGCCAGAGCGATATTATAAATACCAGAAATTATTGTTATTGCTAAATGCTAAGGAACAAGCAGTTGTTTTATTGCATCTCATGATATTTAAAAAAATTGTTTCTAACATTTATTGTTTGTTTTATTTTTTACCTTAGCAGCATTTGCAATAACTTAATCTCTAACTTGAACTTACACTTAAACTTGGTACATTACTAACTTCAATGTATTCTTTAGTTCAGAAAGCTTTGCTCATGTTTCCCTGAATTAATTTTCATTTTTTTTTTTTTTTTTTTTTTTAATTAATGTATTTGATAGTCAGTCTAATATTACAGGGAAAATTTGGATAGTTATAAAGTCAGCCATAACCTAATGTTTGTTTTATTTGATGCCATTAAGATGAAATGTATCATAATTCATGCATTATGAATATACAATGAAATGCAGAGATACTATTTTAATAATGAAAAGCACTTTTTAATTTCAAATATGCAAAAAATTATACAAAGTGAAGCTAAAACTTACTGTGACAGACACTGTTTTTTCTCTCAGAAATTGCTCATTTGTAAGTTAGCTCATGAAAGCGATATGTTTAACCAACAATATATATAGCAATATGTAGCTAATTATATCTTACATTATTGATAAATTCATTTCTTTATTTTTAAAATTTTGTAAATTGTTTCAACCGAAGCTGGTCATAAGCATTACATAAAATATTAACTTTAACTTTTTTCTAAAATTATTTCAACAAAATAATTAGCATTAATTTTTCCAGCATTATCATCTTTTTTGTAAATTTATCTTTTCAGCAAAAGAATTTACATAAATTTTTCTACCATTCTTTCCATATTGAAATGCCCAATAAATTATTTGATGATAATTCAGGTGATGAAGCCAATAAAGGATGATAAGTTAGCTATAAATAAAA
>SEYY01018824.1:22500-27500 GCA_009176605.1 Armadillidium nasatum | reverse complement strand
GGAGACCTTTCCTTTCTTTCCTGGAAGGTTTCATTGACTCTCACGGAGGCAAGAGACATTCCAGCCAAGTCCTTTTTTGCGCTGGGTGGCACAAACCTTTAAGTGTTAAGACAAACCTTTTGTTAAAGAAGACATAACTGGATTTTTTTTCAACACCTTTTGCCTAAAGCTTCAAATACTTTAATCAACAATAGCATATATAGAAAATAACTACCAATACCGTTTCAAATGGAAAAAATGTTAAATGATATTAAAAAACTAAAAGTTTAAATTTTGACTGCAGTTCTGGTTTCGAGTCGTGACAGTAGAATCAACTGATCATTTCGCAAACCGCCTGACCACAAATATTTGTTTGTTCTAAGGAACAAAGTATACCGATTTTTTTTCAAACTAATATTTTTTTATACTTATAAAATGTGATATTTTTATTTAAAAACTAGCATTGAAGGACACAAACCTACAACATGATTCATACACACATATAAACAATTAAACAAACAAATAAATGAATACTACTCATAAATAAACACTTATATTGCTTGGGTCGATAATTTTTCAAAGTAACATGAGTCTAATTTTAAGATTAAATTTTCAGCCAATCAACTTTCAACAAGATACTGAGAGAGTGTATAACTGTAACAGTATTTTAAATAGGTATAATATTGGGGAACGATATAGTTATACACACACCCACACACACACACACATATATATATATACATATATATATATATATATATATATATATATATATATATATATATATATATATATATATATATATATATATATATATATATATATATACTCTATATGTATGCATAAATTAACAAAGGCTTTAGCTGTATTATTTAAGTGAAAATATGTATAAATAATTGATGATATCAATAAACCACAATGATTCAATATATTATCGTATCGACAAATTCTACAACGAAGTCTTGGGTAATAGTAAATTTAACTTTATATATATATATATATATATATATATATATATATATATATATATATATATATATATATATATATATATATATATATATATAGGTGCATAATAAAATATTTTTTCTGGAAGAAAATTGAATTGAAAAACAGTTTTTTTTCCTTTATAACGAGTCTTTGAATGGAGTTTCAAGGTCGTTGGACATATATATATATATATATATATATATATTATATATATATATATATATATATATATATATATATATATATATATATATATATATATATATATATATATATATATATATATATATATATGAAAGACAGAAGCTCCTGGAGGGCTTTGCTTTGTCTCTGAAGACGCTTCGTTCTCTGCCGATAACGTGGAGGCTGTAATCGTTGATAGAATTAGCAGGGTCATCGCTTCTTCATCTGAATCTTTCTTCCCTCAAAATTCATAGTTCTATCACGATTGCTCTCGTGCCATTCAGGCTAGAGACATTGCGTATCGAGAGTAGAAAAATTCTCCTTCTTTTATCACTCGCTAATTTTTATTCATCTCAAAATCGTTGCAGGGATTTTCACCAAGCAAAGATGTGCTGAGCTCCTAAATTCTCCTATTGATAAACCTCTCTAATAATTTTTCTAAATCTTCCTTTAATCTTCTTATTCGTTCCTACTGAAAAGGTTTATCTCTAAGACCTCTTGTTCTCCTCTGATTCAACTCTGGACGATTCCAGCTATCCTCCACCTACTTTTTATCATCTCAGAGATCCCATGCCTTTACCTGTGATTACAGTTGATCAGGTGCATGGGCTTCTTAAATCTTTGAACTTTAGGAAGGCAAGCACCACCGATGGCATTCCTCCCCGAGTTTTAAGTGAGTGTGCTTCTGAGCTGGCTCAGTCCATCGTTCAACTTTTCTCTCTGTGCCTCAATACTAGTACTTTCCCTCAGTGTAGGAAGCGCGCATTGGTCCAACCTATTCGGAAGAAAGGTAGCCGTTCTGATAATTCCAACTATCTCCCCATAGTTTTCACTTGTATTTTATCTAAGATCTTTGAAACCCTTCTCAACTCTCACTTCTTAGATCATCTGGAATCCCATTCCCTTCTTTCTGATCATCAGTATGGCTTTCGACGTTCGAGGTCTACTGGTGATACACTTTCCTATCTCACAGATTCATGACCTTCTGACCTCTGGAACAATGGAGAACTTGTGTGGTGACGCTTTACATATCTAAGGCATTTGACTAGGTATGACATGTGTCATGTCATATCCTCCTTTGATAGAATTATTATTTTAATAGAATTGATGATGAGCTTAGTGCGGGCTCCCACTCAACATGGGAGAACACTCAACAGGACTCCCCACTGAAAACGATCCCTGGTTCAAGCTTCCGAGTCGCCGGATTACAAGGATGCGCCACTACGGGCAACCAGGTTGTTCTAAGGAGGTGTGAACAGGGCCAGAGGGGAAACCCAGCAAGCAGCCAAAAGCCTATATCTAGCTTTCTTTCTAATCGTTCAATTTTGGCAGTTGTTGATGGAGCCACTTCTTCCTTTTCTGTCAATAGCGGTGTTCCTCAGGGTTCTGTCTAGTCTCCTACTCTATTCTTACTTTTCATTAATGATCTTCTCAACTGCTCATCTAACCCTATCCATTCATAAGCCGATGATTCGACCCTGTATTCTTCTACTCATTTTTCAAATCTGCTCTCACTTTTGCGTAAAGAGTTGCCTCACATCTAAATCTTTACGATTAATTTCTAGCTGATGAGAATAGAATTTCCCAGTGGAGTCATCTTAACCTTGTGAAACTCAGCTCTTTAAAAACTCAACTTCTTGAAATCTCCCTTTCAAAGACTCATCCTAACTTATCTATCTTTCGATGATTCTTCCGTTTCTCCTGTTGACGGTATAAGTATCCTAAGCCTTCACATAAACAAAAAAAAATGTCTTGGAAACCTCATTTCACAATGTGTGCTAGAGCGGCCTCAATGAAACTGAGACTTCTTTTTAGACTACGAGAACTTTTTTCTTCTTCGCAGTTACTCCAATTATTCAAGGACCTCATCCGCCCTTGTATGGGGTATTGCTCTCATATCTGAAGTGGCTCAGGTTTCACACGTCTTTTGGATAGGGTTGGGTCATAAATATTTTAGCTTTTTGTAATTCACTCGACTCTTTATCTTTGCGACTTGAAGTTGGTGCTTTGACTCTTTTCTATAGGTACTATAGCGGCAAATGCTCGAGGGAACTATAAACAAGTATTCCTCCATCTTTCCGGCGCTCTCGTAGGACAAGGGGTGTACTTTCTGCGCATAAATTTGGTGTAGACATAGGCAACTCCAGGCTTGTCCGCAGTGGCACCTCCTTCCACAATCTTACGTTTTTTCTTCTGAACTTATTCTCAATTTCTTTAATTAAACCTCATGTCCGTGCTAATACCTAAGAAATTTGCGTTAGGTGAGACCCGGTTTTTTTTTCTTTTAATTGCATTCTTTTATCTTTATCACTCTAACACTCCCTCCTTGAATAGGGCTTTGCCCGTGTATGGTGGTACTGTGTAAAATATATTATATATATATATATATATATATATATATATATATATATATATATATATATATATATATATATATATATATATATATATATATATATATATATATATATATATATATATATATATATATATATATATATATATATATATATATATATATTTATTTATTTATTTTACCTTTGTTGGGCAAAGGCTAGAGATCTACAAAAACTTCCAATAGAGTTTGGGAGAAAATCGGAAACCCGGTCAAAGTAAAGGCCGACATATCCCAATGAACGCTGTTTGAAGGTGTGTAAGTCATGGGAAGTTGGAAAAATAGATGAATAGAATGTGTTCCAAACTTTATCAACAGAGTACATGCAAGATTGAGCATAGCGGTTAAGTCTGGGGTGAGAGAGTTGGACAGAGAAAGGACGAGACTGTGAAGAAAGAAGTTTTTGCACGAGACCTTTTCAATGGAGGAGGTATGCGAAGAGAGTGTTCAGAAAAGCAGTGTCCATTGTAATAGCGATATATATATATATATATATATATATATATATATATATATATATATATATATATATATATATATATATATATATATATATATATATATATATATATATTATATATATATATATATATATATATATATATATATATATATATATATATATATATATATATATATATATATATATATATATATATATATATATATATATATATATATATATATATATATATATATATATATATATATATATATATATATATATATATATATATATATATATATATATATATATATATATATATATATATATATATATATATATATATATATATATATATATATATATATATATATATATATATATATATATATATATATATATATATATATATATATATATATATATATATATATATATATATATATATATATATATATATATATATATATATATATATATATATATATATATATATATATATATATATATATATATATATATATATATATATATATATATATATATATATATATATATATATATATATATATATATATATATAATATATATATATATATATATATATATATATATATATATATATATATATATATATATATATATATATATATATATATATATATATATATATATATATATATATATATATATATATATATATATATATATATATATATAACACGATACCCATTGGGCGTTCAACAAACCTTCTCCCCCCCCACGGCCTCAATCCAACAAAAAAAAATTAAAACAAAATACATAAAAAATTAAAAAAGAAAAAAAATTTTTTTTTTTAAATTGAAATTAAAAAGAAATTAAAAAATTAGAAATAAAAATAAAATTTAAGAAAATAAAGAAAATAAATATAAATAAAATAAAAAATAAAAAGTAAATAAAGGATAAAAAGTTAGAAAATAATTTTAGAAATGCTTAAAATAAAAAATTATATATATATATATATATATA
>SEYY01018824.1:5000-17500 GCA_009176605.1 Armadillidium nasatum | reverse complement strand
TCAACCTTCCCTTCTTGCTAGAAACGTGCGCTCATTCAGCCTGTGCCGAAGAAGGGGGACCCCTCTCAGCCCTCTAACAATCATCCTATTTCTTTAACCTCCGTTCTTTCTAAAGTTTTCGAATCTATACTTAACATGAAGATTTGGATACATCTCAATTCTTCTAATCTTATCTCTGATCGCCAGTATGGCTTACGTAAGAAACGCTCTACTGGTGATCTTCTTTCCCTTCTCTCTGACTCTTAGTCATCCGCTCTTTGGCATTTCGTTGAATCATTTGCTGTAGCGCTGGAAATATCGAAAGCTTTCGATAGAGTCTGGAACAAAGCTTTGAATTCCAAACTTCCCTCTTTCGGAATCTATCCTTCCTTCTTTGGCCTTCTCTCTGGTTTCCTTTCTGGTCGTTCTATAGCAGCTGTTGTAGACGGCCACCGTTCATCCTATAAATCTATTAATAGTGGTGTTCCTCAAGTTTCTGTCCTATCCCCAACACTTTTTCTGCTTTTCATTAATGACCTCTCTATTACTTCATCTCCTATCCACTTTCAATGCTGACGACTCCATTCTTCATTACTCTTTTCATTTTGAAAGGCACCCCTCCCAGCAACAGTTAATAGAAGCAAGGAGGGTGGCCTCGGAGCAACTAACCTCTGATCTATCTCTTATTTGAAATTTTGGCAGAGAAAACATGGTCGTTTTCAATGCCTCAAAAACTCAATTCCTCCATCTCTCTACTCGACACAATCTTCCACACAACTACGACATCTTCTTCGAAAACACGCAACTCAAACTTTCATCTCTCCTTAATATTCTAGGTGTTTCTTTTTCTCGTGATCTTTCTTGGAAAGGTCACATTACCTCTCTTTCTAAACAAGCTTCTAAGAGGTTGGGTGTTCTGAGGCGCCTTCAGTATTTTTTCACACCACCCCAGTTGCTTGCACTGTATAAGAGTGTTGTTCGTGCCTGTATGGAGTATGCGTCACACATCTGGGGTGGTTCCACTCATACAGCTCTCCTGGAAAAGGTGAAGTCTAGATTTTTTCGCCTTATCAACTCTCCTGCTCTCACTAATTCTCTTCAATCTCTTTCTGCCCGTCGAAATGTTGTCTCACTCTCTCTATAATATCGCTATTACAATGGACACTGCTCTTCTGAACTCTCTCGTCGCATACCTCCTCCATTAAGAAGGGTTCGTGCGACTCGTCTTTCTACACAGTCTCATCCTTTCTGTGTCCAACTCTCTGACCCCAGACTTAACCGCTATGCTCAATCTTACATATACTCTACTGGTAAAGTCTGGAACACAATTCCTTCATCTATTTTCCCAACTTCCCATGACTTAGGCACCTTCAAACGTGTATCAGGTCATGTCGGCCTTTAATTTGACCATGTTCCCGACTTTCCCCCTAACTCTGGTGGAACATTAGTAGGCCTCTGGCCTTTGCCCACCAGAGGTGAAAAAAAAAAAAAAAAAAAAAAAAAAAAAAAAAAAAAAATATATATATATATATATATATATATATATATATATATATATATATATATATATATATATATATATATATATATATATATATATATATATATATATATATATATATATATCGAAAATGGTCTTAAAATGGAAAAATTTCTTTTAAAAATGGTTTAAAAAAAAAAATCGCAATATATATATATATATATATATATATATATATATATATATATATATATATATATATATATATATATATATATATATATATATATATATATATATATATATATATACAGTATATACGTGTGTGAAAGGGATATGAGCCTCCTTGGGGGAAGTTATAGCTGTGATTAGCCGCTTTAAGGCTTAGATCTCATTCTTGGTAAAACGCATAAAGTTTTTCAATCGCTCTAACACATTATCAAACTGCAGTATCGTCGCACCACATCATCAGCAAAACACACAATGATTTTATGTTCTTGTGAAACATACATAACCTAAAACAAAAGAGCTTGTTCATTATATCATCCTGTTTCTATTTATGATTTCTTATTCTTTTTCTCACTATTTTCATTGCTTTTTTTACTTGTCTCACAACTGCATTTATGCACATCTCACACTCCCAAACACAAACACACACATATTTATACAATTGATGTATTTCATAGTAACTTTTTTTTATTTTCATTATTATGGTTTTCCTGTTTTTATTTTTTTTATTTTTTTTGACTACCGGCTTTATTTTTTTTTTTTTTTTTTTTTTTTTTTTTTATTATTATTTATTATTATTATTATTATTATTATTATTATTATATTATTATTATTATTATTATTATTATTATTATTATTATTATTATTATTATTATTATTATTATTATTATTATTATTATTATTATTATTATTATTATTATTATTATTATTATAAAAACAAAGCTTGTGTAATATTAGTACTTTATAATACAAAAGCTTGTTCAATATTTTATCTTATTTCTATTTATGATCTTCCCTAAACATATTTTTAACCATTGCAAATGTCTCATAAGACGCACACAAATACACACACATTTGATGATTTCATTGTAATGATTTTCATTTTCATTATCATGGTTCTCCTCTTACTACACTCTTTATTCCAATTTATTATTATTATTATTATTATTATTATTATTATTATTATTATTATTATTATTATTATTATTATTATTATTATTATTATTATTATTATTATTATTATTATTATTATTATTATTATTATTATTATTATTATGATTATTATTATATAAACAAACCTTATCAAACATACATAAATTAAAACAAAAGAACTGGTGGAAAATATTTTCCTATCTCCATTTATAGTCTTTCATCATCATCTTTTTTACTATTTACTTGACTCGATGCTATGCTTTCGCCTATCTCACACTTACAAACATCCAAGCACTTACATACATAGTCACACAAACAAACACGGTGAAACTTGCTTTCAGTTCACTCTCATACTAACATTATCCTGTTCAGTTTATTAAATTATAATTGTTCTTTTTCCTTATTATTGTTATTTTATTATTATTATTATTATTATTATTATTATTATTATTATTATTATTATTATTATTATTATTATTATTATTATTATTATTATTATTATTATTATTATTATTATTATTATTATTATTATTATTATTATTATTATTGTTATTATTATTATTATAATCGTCATTACTTTGTTAATCGTAATAGTAGCAGCAGTAGTATTTCATGCCCTAAGCTCTCTAGACAATTTACTTTGCTATTTCAAGGTGTTAATGACTGTAGTAGCAGTACAAGATACCCTATCCCCTCTAGACAACTTACATTATCATCACGGTGGCAGCTATAGTAGGAGTAGTAAAAGTTTTTACATAAAACCAATAGGTGATTATCAAAACACAATGTCATGATTTCTTCTTCTAAGTATTATCACTCACACACTCACACACGCTCGCAAACATCTCACAAGCAAAACCACACTAACAAACAAAACACATGTAATAAAGTGGTCATGCACTTAAATTTTCTCTCGCGCAACCACTTAGGGCTCTTTACAATTTTCGGCTTTGTTTTTATTTAAAATTAAGCGCACACAGATATTTATCCATAAGTACACGTTATATATACATTCTTTAATACCTCATCCTTAGGAACGATTTATTCTCTCTAAAACACAAACAAACAGATACACAAACATACATCCAAATAAGCTCATTTACTCTTTAGGATCAGGGATCTTAGCAACCCAATGAAGGACTTTAGGCATAAACTTGTAATCTTCATGCTCAACTATATAAAAAGATACAAACATGAACATATATCTTATGCACATTGTTAATCTGTTTCAAAATATGAGTTAAATAAATTTTTTTTTTAACAATGAATAATTAAAAATGCTGACTTTGTTTAACTTTTAAAAGAAACTAAGAAATTTTAAGAACGAAAAGTTTTAAATTGAATATTTGAAATGAATTTCACTAAATATTCCTTGAAAATTATAAATTTACATTTCAGAAACATTTCATTTAGACACAAAAATGTAATTTCTATATACGTAACAAGCAATACGAGCATACTGAGATATTAAATTTAATAAAAAACATGAATAGTAGTATATATAGAACTTTTGGGAAGGGTCAGATTTTATCGATGAATAGACAAATTTGGCAACCTGTCAGACCTCACGTTCTTTCGTGAGGTTATTTGCCGTGGGTACATACTCTTTTCTGGTCCCTAAGTCAACGCTTAATGCCACTGGAGTGTTTGTGTACCTAATGGAGGAGAGTACCATCCTAAATGGGGGATTGGTGGCATAGCCAGCACACTAAATTATTTTAAACTCATTATTGACACATTATTAGTATATTTACCGTTTTTACTCTATTTCATGAAGGGATGGGAGGCTGGATATTTGGTGTCGAAGGCTTCGGAGCCCCCCTCTGGTTCTGTCTGATTGGATGGTTTTGGGCGAAGGAGCTTCCTTGTTTTGGAGGAGAGTCGGAGGCCCTCTTGGTTCCTTCCTAGATGGATTAGGAAACCGGAGGTTTCCTTTGATTTTCTAGAGGCCGGAGACCTCCCCTGTTCTTTCTTTCGAGGGTTGGTTTTCCTTGACGTGTACGGAGCCACGAGACATTGTATCTCTTTCCATACTTTCGTTTTTGAGTGTCGGAATGCTCAATGAATGTTAAGACAAGATTTTTTTGTCTTAGATTTTGTACCTATGTTTATTTACTTATAGCTTCATATATATATATATATATATATATATATATATATATATATATATATATATATATATATATATATATATATATATATATATATATATATATATATATATATATATATATATATATATATATATATATATATATATATATATATATATTAACAACAACCAGTACCGTTTAAAATATAAATATTATAATAGTCACTTTTTAACTATACTTACCAATCACCGAAGGATAATTATTACAAAACATTCGCAATACTAATATACGCTCACTTTACGAAACAATTAACGTTTTTTAACATATGCACCCATTGTTATTAAATCACACACACCCAAGGTGATTATGAAGAGTGGTCGGTTTCCGGATCCACTTAGAGGTGTTGTGATATATATATATATATATATATATATATATATATATATATATATATATATATATATATATATATATATATATATATATATATATATATATATATATATATATATATATATATATATATATATATATATATATATATATATATATATATATATATATATATATATATATATATATATATATATATATATATATATATATATATATATATATATATATATATATATATATATATATATATATATATATATATATATATATATATATATATATATATATATATATATATATATATATATATATATATATATATATATATATATATATATATATATATATAGCAGAAACTGAATTACAAACAATGCATAGAAAGGCATACTTGAAAGTTACTAATAGTTAACATTTATTGACATATTGGCAAAAACTATTGTTACTATTTAAGGTAACATTTATTGTTAATTTGACGTTTCGGGACAACTAGGCCCATTTTCAAAAATAATTAATCTGTGAACAGAAATAAATGAGAAATATAGTTATCAGTTATGAAATAAATGTTAAATAAAATAAAATGAAAATAGTTATGAACATAATATAATAAAGCACATTTATAATACACTAATATTAGACACAAACAGGAGTGAGTACAATGAGACACTTAAGTTGAAAGGCGGATAATGAAATAATACATATGAGTATATTATGATTTAGTTGGTTGGATGAATGATGTAATAGGATGGAATATGGATATGGAGTATTGTTGGAGGGGAGGAGTCATGAGATGAGGAGAGGGATGGAGGAAAGAGTCGCATTAAGTTGGGGTTGGAGTTCTTTCCTCCATCCCTCTCCTCATCTCATGACTCCTCCCCTCCAACAATACTCCATATCCATACTCCATCCTATTACATCATTCATCCAACCAACTAAATCATAATATACTCATATATATTATTTCATTATCCGCCATTCTACTTAAGTGTCTCATTGTACTCACTCCTGCTTGCGTCTAATATTAGTGTATTATATATGTGCTTTATTATATTATGTTCATAACTATTTTCATTTTATTTTATTTAACATTTATTTCATAACTGATAACTATATTTCTCATTTATTTCTGTTCACAGATTAATTATTTATGAAAATGGGCCTAGTGGTCCCGAAACGTCAAATTAACAATAAATGTTACCTATAAATAGTAACAATAGTTTTTGCCAATATGTCAATAAATGTTAACTATTAGTAACTTTCAAGTATGCCTTTCTATGCATTGTTTGTAATTCTGTTTCTGCTAAAAATAAGGTTCCCGAGGAACAAACCGATCTCTATATATATATATATATATATATATATATATATATATATATATATATATATATATATATATATATATATATATATATATATATATATATATATATATATATATATATATATATATTATTATATAAACAAACCTTATCAAACATATGTAGACTAAAACATAAGAACTGGTTGAATATATCATTCTATGATATATTCAACCATATATATCGATAAAAAGGGCAAATTTTATATCGATATTTATTCTCAATGGTGGGCAAACGCCGGAGGACTACCAACTTCTACCAGAGTTGGGAAATAGTCGGAAATCTGGTCGCTAATAGCCGACGCGACCTGATAAACGGCTTTAGAAAGAATGCAAGTCAAAGGAAGTTGTGAAAACAGATAAAGGGAGTGTGTTCCAGACTTTACCAGTAGAGTATTTGTAAGATTGAGCATAGGGGTTAAGTCTCGGGTCTGAGAGTTGGACAGAGAAAGGATAAGACTGTGTAAAAAGTCGAGTCGTACGAGCTCTTCTCAATGGAGGAGGTATGCGACGAGAGAGTTTAGAAGAGAAGTGGCAGTTGTAATAGCGGTAGTTTAGAGAAAGTGACGCAACAATTCGACGTGAAGAAAGAGATTGGAGACAGTTAGTTAGTAAGGAGCAAAATAGTCTTTCATACGAAAAGTTCTTGACTCCACTTTTTTTGCGGAGAGCTATAGGTGTGGAACCATCCCAGATATGTGAGGCGTACTCCATATAGGGGCGAACAACACCCCTATAAAGAGCAAGCAACTGGGGTGGCGTAAAAAATCACGAAAGGTGCATCAGAACACCTAACCTCTTAGAAGCTCGTTTAGAAAGAAAAAGATGATCTTTCCAAGAAGGATCACGAAAAAAGATACACTGAGAATTTTGAGGACAGTTAAAAGCTTGAGTTGAGGGTTTTCAAAGATATCATAATTGTGTGGAAGATTGTGTCGAGTAGAAAGATGGAAGAATTAAGTTTTTGAGGATTTTAAAAAATATCATGTTTTATCTGCCCCAATTTGAAATGCGGGTTCAGTTGCTCCAAGACCTATCCCTCTTGCATCAATTAACTACTGCTTTTAAACTGAAAGGAGTAATGAAGGGTGGAGTCATCAGCATAGGAGTGGATAGGAGACGAATAATAGAGAAAAGGAGATTGATGAAAATTAGAAAAAGAGTTGGAGAAAGAACAGATCCTTGAGGAACACCAGTATATATAGATTTATAGGAAGAACGGTAGCAGTCTACAACAGCTGCTATAAAAGACCGGAAAGGAAATTAGAGAGAAGATCACAGCAAGAATGATAGATTCCGGAAGGGGAAAGTATGAAAATCAAAGCTTTGTGCCAGACTCTACCGAAGGCTTTCGATATGTCCAGCGCCACAGCGAAAGACTCACCGAAACCCCGAAGAGCGGAGGACCAAGAGTCAGAAAGTAGGGAAAGAAGATCACCAGTAGAACGTTCTTTACGAAAGCCATACTGGCGATCAGAGATAAAATTGGAAGAATTGTGATGTTTCCAAATCTTCCTGTTTAGGATAGATTCGAAAACTTTAGAAAGAACGGAGGTTAAAGAAATAGGACGATAGTTAGAGGGCTGAGAGGGATCCCCCTTCTTCGGCACAAGTTGAATGAAGCGCACGTTTCCAGAAAGAAGGAAAGGTCGAAGTAGAAAGGCAAAGACGAAATAGTTTTCCAAGGTAGGGTGCAAGCTCGGAAGCACAGGTTTTGAGAACCGCAGGAGGAATACCATCAGGACCATACGCCTTCTTAGTGTTTACCTCAGAGGGAGCAGGAATGATATCTTTAGAAGAAATTACAATGTTAGGCATAAATGAGTTGGAGGAAGTTGAAGGAGGAGGAATATCTCCGGAATCGTCTAAGGTAGAGTTAGATGCAAAAGTATGAGCGAAGAGTTCCGCTTTAGTAGATAGTAAAATGGCACTTGTGCCATCAGAAGAGACTAGAGGAGGGAAAGAGGAAGAAGCAAATTTAGAGTTAACATTTTTTGCAAAGAAGAGCCGGAAAGATTATTACATTTGCGGCAGAGAAAAGAGTTTTTTGATATCTCGAAGAATAGATTTTGCACGATTCAGGGATGAAATATAAATTGAATGAGTTTCAGGAGTTTGAAGACAACGGTGATCTATGAAGGCAGCATCCCTGCGGCGGATAGCGCGAGAACAAGTAGAGTTAAAGCAATGTTTGTTAGGTTTAGTAGAAGGGAAAGAATATGGAATGTACGCCTCCATGCCAGAGAGAATCATCTCGGTTATGCGCTCAGCACACTCTGAGGGACCCCTCCCACAAAAGCAGTAATCATTCCATGGGAAATCAGAGAAGTACAACCGCAAGTCAGACCAGTTAGCAGCACCGAAGTTCCATAAACGTCTCGCCGAAGGCGGGGGCCGTTCTTGCGGAAGACTTGAAGAGACAAAACAAGATACGGAGATAAGAAGGTGATCGGATGAACCTAGAGGAGGAAAGAATTTAACAGTTTAAGGAGAAGGAAAAGATCAAGTATGTTGGGTTCATCACCAAGACGGTCAGGGATACGGGTAGGGAGATGCACCAACTGCTCAAGATTGTTCTGTATAGAAAAGTTGTAGGCGAGTTCACCGGCTGGATCATGAGAGCTAGATGAAAGCCACTGGCGGTGGTGAACATTGAAATCACTTAAAACGATGATTTCGGAGAAAGGAGAAGAAGACAGAATGTGCTTTATTTTGGAGTTTAAATAGTCTCAGAGATTTTTTATAGTCAGTAGAATTAGGAGATAAATAAACAGAACAAATAAATTTAGTAATAGAATTGCAAGAGAGCTTAAGCCATAAAGTAGAGAATTCAGGAGACTCCAAATTAGAGACAGGAGAGCAAATACCATCGTTGCACGCATATATGCGCAACAACTGCCTTTGGCTGAAAATTGAGGATAGAAACTATGAGGTAACAGAATAAGGTTTGCTGTCAGCACACTCAAGTACCTGAGTTTCGGTTAGAAACAAGAGATGAGGTTTAGAAGAAAAGAAGATGGTGTTCGACAAAGGAGAAATTAGAAAAAAGACCGCGAATGTTACAGAAATTAATGAAAAAGAAGACCGTGAACCGGGGCAAGCCGGATGCCGGGTCATGGCGGCACCATCCCCATCATCAGAGGCCGCAAACTCCCAAGTGATGATGGAGTGAGGGGTAGAGGTTGAGGGGCATTCTTTGGATGCCGCTCTCGAAGCATCTCCAAGGCAGCTTTGATTTTCGCCATTTTTGTTATGTTTTTTAAAAGTTAATGTAAGAGTAAGCTCTTGTAAATATGTGGGAACATTTGAAGAAATGGGGTAGAGAAGTAGTAGGAGCATAGACACTCCAGTATGAGGCAAAGGTACAATAGAGACCCTCTGAGAAGGTGAAACGCGAAAAGGAATGAACCAAATGGCAACGGAGTGAAACGGAATGGTCTGGCGGTCTAGCCCATCCTATCACTCCGCGGATTATGTCCAATGGGGAGTACTTGCATCGCTTCGGACTGCGCTACGTCCTACCCCTATATATATATATATATATATATATATATATATATATATATATATATATATATATATATATATATATATATATATATATATATATATATATATATATATATATATATATATATATATATATATATATATATATATATATTATATATATATATATATATATATATATATATATATATATATATATATAATATATATATATATATATATATATATATAATATTATATATATATATATATAATATATTCACATTTTATAGGTATTAAAGAAAATAGTAATTCGAAAAATCGGTATAATTTTTCTTAGTAAAATATAATTTTTGTTGTTCATGTGGCAATTGAAATAACTCAAAATAATGATATCAGATATATGAGAAAAAGAGAGAATGGGTTATATGTTGGAGTTTAGAAAGTCGAAAAATTTAGGCAATATGATTATTAGATAAATAAATAAAATAAATTAATTTATTAGTAGATAACAATAGAGTCTATGTCACACGTTGGAAAATTCTAAAAATTTCAGTGTAGAATCACTTGAGCAAACAACACCGTTTTGCTAAAAAAGTAAAATAACTACCTTTGGTTGAAAATTGAGAATAGAAACAAAGAAGGGTTTTCGAACATTATCAGATCTTCCTACACAGGAGGGTATATAGATTTGTCCTGTTGACACTACTTATTTCACACAACACAACTCAATAACAATTACACACCCGTTACGAAAAGATGAGGCACGCAGAAGACGAGAAGGGTGGCTTTCTAAAAACAAGAAAAAAAAAAAAAAAAATAAATAAATAAATAAATGATAATAATCACCTTGAAATTAGATGTATCTGACGATGGAGCTTGTGTCACTATGACAGTTCTGGGTTTACTCTGGAAAACGGTCCCCCTTCTTTGAATTCTACATTCGTATAGCTCTTCTACTGTGGATAGCTTATGTGACTCGTCTTTCTACACAGTCTCATGTTTTTCTGTCGTACTCTAAGACCTCATGCCCTAACTGATATGTTAAGTTTTACATGTACTGACTGCTCTGGAACCCTTTCCCTAATCCATTTTTCCAGCTTCCTTTATAATACAAAATTTCAAGCTCCTCCGTGCATTGGGTCATGTCGCTCTTTAAGTTTGGACCATGATTTCCGGTTTTTCCCCTAATTTCCATGTAATTTGGTACTTTTTTAGCCTTATCAAACTAATATATATATATAATATATATATATATATATATATATATATATATATATATATATATATAATATATATATATATATATATATATATATATATATATATATATATATATATATATATATATATATATATATGTTAACTTTGATTATTAGATTTTGCAACAAAATTTCTCAAACTCTTGCTGATTGCATGTTTTTCTCAGGATTTTCCCACCAGAGACAAAAAAAATTTATGCGATATTTTTTTATTTTAATGACATTTAGCGAAAATATCTGAAACATGCTGGAAATTAGAAACTTACATCTCAATGTACGATAATTTTTAAAGTCAAAGAAACAGCTGTCAATATATATACATATATATATATATATATATATATATATATATATATATATATATATATATATATATATATATATATATATATATATATATATATATATATATATATATATATATATATATATATATATATATATAATATATATATATATATATATATATATATATATATATATATATATATATATATATATATATATATATATATATATATATATATATATATATATATATATATATATATATATATATATATATATATATATATATATATATATATAGGCGGCTCGTATAAACTTGCAATATAGGGGCTGCATATATATATATATATATATATATATATATATATATATATATATATATATAGTATATATATATATATATATATATATATATATATATATATATATATATATATATATATATATATATATGTGTGTATGTGTGTGTGTGTGTGTGTGTGTGTGTTGTGTGTGTAAATTTTAAACTATATATTATATATATATATATATATATATATATATATATATATATATATATATATATATATATATATATATATATATATATATATATTATATATATATATATATATATATATATAATTTCAAACGTACCTTACTTATTCTGGAAATATCGATATACTGGAAGCATCTATATATCAATGCAAATGTTTTGACATTCGTATTATTATTATTTAGCTTTCATTTCATTTAGGCCTATTATTATTATTATTATTATTATATATTATTATTATTATTATTATTATATTATTATTATTATTATTATTTAGAAATAAGATTAGTTCTTGGAAAGCTTGCTGATATTATTATTTAAAAATAAGATTAGTTCTTTGAATTTTAGATGTCGAAAAGTTTTCAATTATTTTTTCATTGAAATCTGGTATTTTAACCATTTCGCTCTCTATTGAAAACATCGCTAATACATGGTACTACATTTAATAGTTTTTATTCTATTC